>JAGGCT020003392.1:0-14114 GCA_017654935.2 Phymorhynchus buccinoides | reverse complement strand
GTGTTCATTCGCACATCATCTCTGCGCATGCAATACTTAGCCTATCGCACTTCCGGCAACAAGGCCTAGGCCTAGAGAATAAGAGATCACGCCTTACCTCATAATCAAGACGACGTACCTAACATTTAGCCCACATTTATTTCAGTCTTGAAAATAAATATACGGAAAATCCAGTGTTCGTCGATTTCACTGCCTTCGACGTACGAATCCTTTGTTAGGCCTAGACGATTGATCACCATGTGCAAAGACTATACAGGGGAAGATAAACATGGATGAGCTTGCTGGCTATGACCTTGACCTTTGCTTTGTGGCAGAGGGGGGGGGGGGAATTAACGAAACGAAAATAAAATATTAGGACTAATATAAAATATCTTACAGAAATGTAGATGATGTGGAACAAGTGTTCATTGCATGAACAATCAGTTTAAAACAGTAACAGATCAGGAGTATGGCCTTACGAATTACGCAACTTCAATTATTAATTTTCTAAGAGTAAGAGGCTTAGACCTACAGGCAAGATTGGTCACTATGTTTTTCTGAAAGCTTGGTCAATATGCTTTTCAATTTTACTTGTTTGCCAAAAATAAAAATAGGGCTCCACTATGTTACATGCGCATATATAAACATACATATAATTACATTTTAAAGAAAGGGGTAGGGGTAATTTAATGCACAGAAATAATTTAATTTACACAGTAAAATAAAAAAAATATTCTGTTTTCAGATGCACAAGTGTCTACATAACAGTATTCTCTCTATACAGGCATGGGAATTGTCATGGTAATTCCAATGTTGGCTATAGTAATATTAAGGGATTGATTTGTGTTATTTGTTGAACTTATATATAACACGTTATATTCAGTGGTAGGAAGCTCATAACCTGTTCCCCTTTGCTAAAGCAGACACTCTGCAAGAACTATTAACAAGCACCCAAAATGTAGTCTACTGCATTTTGAAGCAGTAAATCAGGTTTTAGGAAACGGTTCAGTACTAAATCGATATAGTGACAACTCGTCTAACCACATAATAAATTTGCAGTTCGATCACCAAAATACAAATAAAAACACAGGTACAAATTAGCATATTTCTTCTGCTTTTCACTTGACTTAACAGTCGTTTTATTAACAGATGCGTACACACTGCATAATGCATTTCCTTCATGAGTAAAAAACAGAAATAGTGAGGCAAGGAAAGAGGATAATAGTGAAGTAAGGAAAGGTAACTCTCTTTGTAATTAACTCCCTTCACCAAAGTTATTTTCGGCACCAGTTCGCCTAGCAAAGCATAAGCAACAGCCACATTGAGACAGACCCAGGTTCATCCTCAAAAAAAAAGGATGACCCAGGTCTGCCTATATGACCATCACCCATACAGTACACAACAACAGTGGTGGGGATAATTTGTGCACAAACAAATCAACATTAAATGTATCCAAGTATGGCATAGCCTTCTAGTCTTGAATTATGTTACACTGAAACAACACACAACACACGACAAACTGGCATGCCTCGACAAAAACAGTACTGGCAGCGCTATGGGAAATCATGGAAAACATAACAGAAGATTGTCGAAGGATTGTTGAAAAATTCCCAGCCCAGTAGGATGAAACAAAAGGAAAGCCTACAAGGCTCACACGTGTGGTATCCCACAGATTCCAAGGAGCTGGCAATCAACATCACCAGCAGCAGCATTGGAAGAGTGTGCCCTGGCGCCGCATACTTCAATACACTAAACCAAACAGATTACACCATACTGAGAGTCAACGCAACAGGCTGTATGGGACTGGAAAGCCCTGCACGACAGGGAATAATGTACAGTGAATGTGGTGGCTTCGACACTGTCTGTAGCATGCGTGTTGAAGCTAGAAAAGACAAGACATATGTCGGTGTTCAGATCCGTCGCTTGGCGTACTGGTGTTATGGCAGACATTGGAGAACCACAGTGTCATATCGGTGTGTCCCTTCTCATCATACACCAGGTGTGTATTGCCAGTTATTTGGTGCCCAAGAAATAACCTTTCTGTGTGAAAGCAATGTATATATCCATCACTGGGGTATTCCTTTAGTTACTGTGAATGTCATCCAAAAGCAACAGACAAACTTTGTTGTAAAGTATGTTGCGAATCATTCTGGTTTCATAATTGTCCCAGTGACACGTGTAAGGAGAATATCGAATCCATTTCGTGTTGAGCTGAAACGGTGGCCAGGTTACGTTTTTATTATGAGTTTTCAGCTGTCTTACTCGCCTTTAGTTTGCGTGGAACAGTCGGAGATGTTAAAATTGACATATCGTGAACAAGTTGCAACTCCAGAAACCGTAAAATACATGTGTGTCACAAACTTACCACCAGCAGAGCTGTTCCCTGGTTCCATTCTTGAAGTTGAACTTTGGGTCACAGCAAATTCAGAAATGAATGTCAAATTGTATTACTCAGCATTTTTCGGGAATACCCAGCCTGAAAAACTGCCCAGTGGTCTGTTCAACTGCTCTGTGACTCATTATTCTCACTTTGAGGATCACCTGCACTGCAACCTGAAGACGGAGTGTGCGGATGGAAGAGATGAGACGGAACACTGTCCCTTCAGTAGTCCACAGTGTCAAGGTCTGGTGGCTTCACGTGGAAAATGTTTCCAACTGATCAAACCTAAGTCTTCAACCGCTTTGATGTTCTATGAATATTCATGCAGGACCTTGGGCGGGCAATTAGCTTCAATAAAATCCAAAGAAGAAAAAGATAACGTGTTAGTTATTTTCAAACCTTACATGGAATTCCAAAGTCTTGCGGGCTACAGGTCAGGCTGGTATGAAGAGTCGTTCTTGTACAGTAAGTTTCCAAAATGGTTGGACAATACAGTGATCTACAACATGAATCATTTCTCACTGAAATCTAACATAGCACCCTCAAGGGACAAAAGATATGGTACGCTTCAGTCAATGGTCATTTCCATACATGATAGGAAAAGAGAAATAACCCTACCGCCAACCATTCTGTGTGAAATGAAGCATCACGCTGACAAGACACTTTCATCACAACTAGCTTTCAGTCAAATGGATAACTTAAGATATACATCTATTTTCACAACTACACGCCAGTTTCTGTCTATGTGGCCACATGAATCAGCAACACATATGTTTTTGTTTCTTAGCTTGAACAAAAAGTGCGAGGCATTGTCACTCTCGCAGTGCCATATGGCTATGAACATCAGTAGCAAAGACAAACTGAAAAACACCCATCATTTTGGTGCGGTTGCTGGTACATACAGCCTGTTTCAGTGTGATGTGGGCACAACGATACATCACATGTTTGTGTGTGATTTCAGAAAAGACTGTTCAGATAGCAGCGATGAATCATTCTGTGAGCATCCTCCGTGTAATGACTGTCTGTGCTCTAACTCACAATGTGTAATGCAAAGTCAACGTTGCAATGAATTCTCAGATCTTTTGGACAGTTCTGATGAAGCTAACTGTCCCTATAAGTATATTGTTTATTGGAGAAAAAAGATGTCCATGCAACCACTGTACATTAACTTGGATGGCTTTGGTTACTTCACTCAACAGGCGATGACAGATGAAGACCTTTGCCCTTTGTCTCATTACGAATGTCCAACAGAGTGGCTGTACTGTCTCCCTGTCTACACCCGATGTAACGGGGTTTCTGACTGCGTTTATGGCGAAGATGAACAAGACTGTGGGAGTTCCACGTGCCCTAGTTACTATCAGTGCAGAGATTCAACAGTGTGCCTGCATGAAGATCACCTGTGTGATGGAGTTCATCAATGCCCTCTGCACGATGACGAAATCCTGTGTGACAGGACCTGTCCTGAGGGCTGCCTTTGTCAAGGTCGTTCCTTTGTCTGCAGTGAACCATTTCTGGCTGATCTCGACCCTCAGCTACGTTACATGGAAGCATCAGGCTCAGGCATGTCGATGAGGGACTTCACTGCAGCTGATTATCTGGTCCATTTGAGTCTGTCGTTTTGTTCCTTGAATAACATTTCACGTGTGAATCTCAGAAACTTGCAGTATCTTAACCTTGGCAACAACGATGTGAAAGAATTTGATGCAATCATTTTAACAGAGCTACATAATCTGAAAACTTTATTAGTGTCTAATAATCCGATACAGAAAATAGTGAAGAAACTATCAAACATGATCCTTTATACTCTAACAGAAGTAGATGTATCGTACACACATATTAATATTCTGAGTGATAAACTGTCCCTGTACTTACCTCGATTAACACGTTTGAATTTATCATTTTCTGATACAGAAACCATTGGAAGGAACAGCTTGAAAAACATGCCTGAATTGATTGAGCTAGACCTAAAAGGAATCCCAATTAATTCATTTTTGACTGACGTGTTCTACAAGTCTTATAACATAAAACACATTTTTGCATCAGACTACAGGTTTTGTTGTGACATTTTATTCTCTAAACAGTCCAAGAAAAGAGAGTGTGCAGCAACTTACGCTGTGCTTCCTTCATGTAGATCGCTGATGCCATCTGAACTGCATCTGGTTTTCTTTGGGTTTTTGTGTGTGTCGTCTGTATGTGTGAATTTATTACTTCTTTTGTTAGCCTCACTTACTGTTCGTGTTGGAGAACTATTTGAAAGACATTTTGTCAGGATCATTGTTCATTTACATATTGCAGACGTTGGCATGGGAATCCACGTAGGGATTACTTTTTTAGCTGCCAAACTATTCCAAGGAGAATATGTCAAGATTGAAGAAACATGGACCAGCAGTTTGATTTGCAGATTTTCAGGGTTTCTGTTCCTTTGGTGCAGTGAGGTGTCTGTGTTCATTGTGTTTCTCACCACGCTGTGCCACACCATTCTTCTTCGCACCCCCAATGTTTCCTGGAGGTCTGATGACCGTTTCCCTGTCATCCTTTGTGCAGTGGTCTGGCTGGTGGCATTCTGTGTGGCCCTCGTCCCTTTTCTTCCAGGACTGTCCCACTTGGGCCTCTCCGGTCAGTCCGGTCTGTGTCGGTTGGCTCTGTTCCAACACTACACCTCCGACCAACCGGTCAGGTGGCTGAAAGCGATAGTAACCGTCAATTTTATCCTGTGTGTGTCGACTGTAGTTTGTCAAGTTGTGTTGTACATTAGTTTGCCAAAGTACAGGGTTTTGATGAACCCCGTAAACCGGTCACTTTTTCCCTCTGTCCATCTGGTCAGGAGTCTGACCACCCCTCATGCCATGTGCTGGTGTTCGCTGGGTTTGGTGACAGTAACTATGTTCATCACTAGTGCGGCTTCAGTTAAAAAGATTCATGATATTCTGGTTGTGTTTGTGTTACCACTCAGCTCGGCGCTTGACCCGCTGTTGTATCTGTGGACTGTGGCGTCTCAGAGATCAGCTAAAGAAAGGGAAGACAAGATTCTGAGAATGCTGAAATCGAAAATAGATGCCCGGTGTGGAAAATCGAAATGAAAAGCAGATAATGTTTTATGTCAGTGATAATGCGGGGCCATTTTTTAAGTAACTTTTATTTAAAACAACAACTCCCACACACTCCGCAAAAAAAAAACAAACGGTTTCATCTTCCTTGAATTAGCCCCCCACTCTAGTGTTTACTGGAGGGGGGGGGGGGGGCAGGGGGCAGGGGCATATATTTTGTGTACACGACTGTGTATCTAATTTGGGGGAGACACGACGGAGTGAGTATGCGCTGCACTACTAAGTTTGCTAGCTAATAGAACATGATTATTTCCATTGTCTACATTTCTATCCGTGGTACATTTTGATTTGTGTATATTCAAAGCAAAATGAGAAATTGAAAAATAAGAACCGCTTGCTGGTTTTACATGTGATTAAAAATAGTGTGAGCTGTGCTTGACTGGGATATTTGACAAGCGACTTCACAAATGACCATTATGATCAGAAAATGACCAAAATGACGCACAAATGACCATTATTGACATGGAGGTACATGTAAAAAAAAAAATTTTAATAGTTCAGAAGTTACCATGTATAGGTTTCTACATTTTGTTTAGAAGCTATTGTAGTACCTGCCATTTAAAAGTTTGACTTCTCCTCGGTTTGCCCGAGAACGAGCATAAGCCCATGAGTCCCCAGTGTATAAATTCAGCATTGGCGCTGACATCTCTCATCAGACTGCCCATGTTTGTCCCAACATCATCATCCACATTCATGAAAAATCTGCAACAAATAGACCGCAAAGTCATGCCCGGTAATTGGCCTTTTGTTTTTGTACCTATGTTAGAAGAAAAAAAGAAAGGAAAGTAATGCACATTTGAAATTTGATGAAAGCTAATGAAACCTCTGTCTGCAACAAAGACTTCAAAGTCATGCCCTGTCATCGCCAATTTTTAAAGACTTTAAAAAAACTCATTCTGGACGAATTACGAATGTAATCGGAACAGGAGAACGCCTGTCAGGGCCTAGCGATTTTTTTAGTCTAAAAACCTGTCTAAATCCATGCTTTTTCAATTCAAACCACGTTTTTCGAGTTACATCACTTCATCACTGTTGCAGCTTTCGTTTTACTTATGTTTGGCACTTCTATCTTAATTTTGTACTGTTAAAAATGTAAAAAAAAAAAAATCAGCCCTAGACAAGCCTCCGAAAATACTCCAATACGTTTTCATTAACAGTGATAGTAATAACGAGACTAATGATTCAGATTTTAATACAATTAACCACGATCTCAAACCGAAAAATAAACTCGGATCAACCAGTAATGTCAAAACTGAATCATTGACAGTGTGGGTTTTGTTGCGCTTCTTATTTGTTATATATCTTTTACTAGGCAGCCCCAGCCTAGTAATGAAGTTTGCCTAAGGCAGTGAAGTCATGAAGGGGTTGAAACCTCCACTACACACAAAAATGAACATTCATGAAATTTAATGAAAACTCTGCATCAAAGCGTTAAAAGTCTAGTCATTGCCAAAAGATTGGCAAAGGACAAAAAAGCTTACTCCTTTATCGTCAATAAAGATCATTTTGACTTGACTGGACACACACATCACACCACAGACTTGAAAGAAGGACGCGCGTGTGTGTGTGTGTGTGTGTGTGTGTGTGTGTGTGTGTGTGTGTGTGTGTGTGTGTGTGTGTGTGTGTGTGTGTGTGTGTGTGTGTGTGTGTGTGTGTGTGTGTGTGTGTGTGTGTGTGTGTGTGTGTGCATCTAAGTTATGTATGTTGTAGTAAAAACAAGTTAAGAGTTGCATTTCAATATTAGTTTATTTTTAGGATGTTCAAATTTCTTTAAAAATGGTGGCCGAACGATGACTGGTTGAGAGATTCTGCCAGCCAGACCATAGGGGCCCAGCCCTCCGTACTATTTGGAAGCATGATTGACTTTGTAAAAGTAATGTTTCTAGTTTTTAATCTGTGTATGAATGGTTCAAATTCCGTGGTGACGTTTGTACAGGAGTCGAATATACTATCTATATTGAGGATTTTCCCACACTCGCATGTGGTTACTACAAATGTACAGAGTATGATTGTTCTAAGTCTGAAAATTAGGAATTGTAATGAAGGTTACAATTTAGCAAAAGGCCATCCTTACTATTTTATGGTCCCAAGAGTGGGCCTTAGCGTATGTTTCCAATTCTCTAGTCCACTGTTGGAACGCTGCTGGTTTTAATTTGCTCTTTGCTTCTTTGATTGATAGTTTAATATTTGTTGGGATACTGGATTGTCCCATAGCTGCGTTTTTAGCTGCTCTGTCAGCCTGATCATTGCCTATTATGCCGCTATGGGACGGTATCCAGGATAACTGTATGGCTGTGCCTTTTATTGATAGTTGGTGTAATAAATTTTTTATTTCGTTTGTAATTTCCAGCCTGTTTTTAGTTTCTCCCTGAAGGGCCTGAATGGAGGATAGGGAGTCTGTAAAAATAACAACATTTAGTGGAGGGTTAGTTAAGTTGCTTAAGAAGGCACATACTTCTAGCAGTGCCCATAATTCTGCGCTAAACAAATGGACAAATAGTCGTTTCATTCAAAATATTTTGTTATTTTGAGTGCAGGGATGGTAAATGCACACCCTATTTTATTATTGATTTTGGTTTTGGAGCCGTCTGTAAAAATTCTTATATAGAGGAGAATCCTATTGCTTTTGTACAAATTCTACTTTTTTTCTTTTTTTTTTCTTTTTCTTCCCCCTTTATTGTCCGATTTGGGAAGGTTGCAGGGCCACAAGAGTATGCGAAATTTGAAATATTAAACGATTTCGCCGAATTTTCGGCAAATACGGCCGAAAAAACGCAAAATTTCAATCTTGAATATCTCAATAACGGTCGGACCAAATGGATTCATATTTTCAGTATTCACTAAAAACTAAATTTCCAACACTTCTGGTATAAAACCGAACCGGACGTACCAACTCGAAGTGTCCTGGCTAGGACCCTGCAGGTAAATTTGTGTTAATGGAATAGTCAGAACCGGACGTAACGTCACAAGCCTAACCTTTGGATATCATAGCTTTCAGGTCTGAAAGGAGTTTGTTGATGATATGTTAAATAGTTTGGAAGCTATTCGAATTTATGTAAATTGCGTTGCGTCAATTTCCCTGATTTCCATTTCAGGATTTTTTTCCCATCCAATTTCAGTGAAATTTACTACAAACTTGAAGGACAGTATTCGTATACTAAACGTTCAATATGTAACTGATTGGCCGAAATATAGCCAAACTTTAATCTTAAATAACACACAAACGGCTGCACAGAATGAGTTCATATTTTCAGTATTTATTAAAGAGCAACTGAACAACACTTCCTGTATAAAATCCAACTTTGGAGAGAAGATGCAATGGCATCACACAAGGGATGGTGCGACACAGGAAATAAAAATAGAATGGCCAAGCCAAACTATATAAGCCTAGTGTTGAACGCACATACACAGGGGATGTTTGAGCCCGCTCAGGTGAACTATTTTCTTATAACTGTATTACAGCGTATCGTAATCTTTTTTTTATAAACCTTGCATTAATTTGGCTGGATTGTTAGTGCATAAAATCAGTTAAAGTACCATCCATAAGGGCCACAACACAGGAAGGCAGGGTGAAGGAGGATGGAGAGGTGAATCCTCCCATGTTTGCTCTGAAAGGCAAACATACGCCCTCTAGCTATCACTTGGATTCACCTCTTATATTGGCCACTGCAAAGAACACCTTTTGCAAGAGTGAATGCCATTGGTGGGTGGGGGAAGATGATTGAGTACTGATCAAGCAAGGGCATAACTCTCGTCTATAAGTCTAGTTGAGGCCACTTAATGGCTGCCATTTGCAAGAGTGAATGCCCTATTCGATGCTGATCAACATGGGCTTAACTCTTGCCATCCAGGCCGTTAATAACCCTAGTTGCAGTGGCCAATAGAGGAGAATCATATTGCTTTCGTACAAATTTTACTCTTTTTTTTCTTTTTTCTTTTCTTTACCCTTTTTTCGTCCGATTTGACTGAAATGTTCAGCAAAGCTGCATGACCCTAAGGGTATGCGAAATTTGAAATAGTAAAGGATTTTGCCTTTGATGATGTGCGCATGTGTGCAGCGCTCACACACACACACACACACACACACACACACACACACACACACACACACACACACACACACACACACACACACACACACACACACACACACACACACACACACACACACACACACACACACACACACACACACACACACACACACACTCTCTCTCTCTCTCTCTCTATCTCTCTTTCTCTCTCCCTTTCAAACTATGATTACATTTGTATTTATATTTTGTACATGTATCAAATTAGTTTTGTTAGTATTGATCTAGAGTACTGGAGGGTCTATGCGCTTGTCGTGTCTGTGCGCCAAATCCTGTTAACACAGCTAGAGATAGTCTTAACCACGTGTCAGAGCGGCATAATTCACCGCCATAACCCACGTGTTGTTTCATTCAAGACGGGGTGATGACGCTGTTAATCTTCCCGCATGAAGAGGGCCGTTGTGTTCCAGTCATTGTTATTAACAGTTTCATTAACGCGCTTGACTGAAGGCAATAGTCGCCACCATCTAATTTGATTCGTAATTAACATTTCCTGTCACCAAGTCAATAGTTAAAATCCACAATTATCTTGTGGTTGACGGCACCATGCATGGAATTAACTAACGAACACTGGATGGGTTGGCTCAAACACCAAACAAAAAAACGTCATTTCGACTGAAGGGCCAACCAGGATTTTGAGAGTGGCGCATCATGGGACACCAAAATATTATTGTCCTGTTGGTGCACTTACTTTTTTTGCTGCCAGTTACACTACGTTTTTAGTGCAAGTAGATCTAGTCTAGACGGCAATGTTTTGTGAGTAGCATAAATCATCTGTTGCAAGGTTTAAAAACGTAGGTCTACATAATAATATTTAGATGCAGTCAGAAAAGACCAATCTGGAAAAAAGAACTCTTATATAGAACTATTATTAACGTCCTTCCACTAAAAGTGATTCAGACAATATATTGTAGTTTGATGTTGGTGCGGTGAGTGTGAGTGGGTGTGTCTGTAAATGTGTGTAAGCATTAGAGTAAGCGATAGGATAGTGATGCAGACCTAATCATACGCCCCCCCCCCCCCATTTAATGTGTGTGTGTGTGTGTGTGTGTGTGTGTGTGTGTGTGTGTGTGTGTGTGTGTGTGTGTGTGTGTGTGTGTGTGTGTGTGTGTGTGTGTGTGTGTATGTGTGTATGTCTGCGTGCGTGTTGTCACCTGCAACAGAAATAGAGATAACAGAGAGGGAGTGAGAGAGAGAGAGAGAGAGAGAGAGAGAGAGAGAGAGAGAGAGAGAGAGAGAGAGAGAGAGAGAGAGAGAGAGAGAGAGAGAGAGAGAGAGAGAGAGAGAGAGAGAGAGAGAGAGAGAGAGAGAGAAAAGAGAGAGAGAGTCTGAGTCTGAGTGTTTAATGTACATCAGCCATAGGCCATTATACAAATACGAAAATGAAGTGGAATATGGGGAAAGGTGGGAAAGAGGGTGGGGTGGGGGCAGACATGGGTGATGAATGAAAAAGGCAAAGGAAAAAAACAAAACACCATCATAATACATTTGCATTAGAATATTTGATACAAGTTTGCAACAATAAATGTTAACGACTAAGCTTGTTCAAACAGAGAGAACGAGAACACAGTCAACCTGACGTTAGTAACTTCAGTATATGAATAATCCGCGGACAACCTTAGCATCAAGCAAAATAATACTGGAAGACATACCATAAACTTACCATTCTACCTTATCGTCATTTCCAAAGTTAAGCAATAGATGAGAGAGAGAGAGAGAGAGAGAGAGAGAGAGAGAGAGAGAGAGAGAGAGAGAGAGAGAGAGAGAGAGAGAGAGAGAGAGAGAGAGCTCTTATATAAATCTATGTGTATGTGTGTGTGTGCGCGCGTGCGTTTTGTCACCTGCAACACAGAGAGATATATAACAGAGAGGGAGACAGAGAGAGATAGAGGGGCATTGATTTTAGAGACAAGCAAACTTCTAGATTTAATTGCTAAATTAATATTTTACCGACAAATTAGTATTAATTTAGATCTATATTTTGTACTTTCATTTATGCTGAAACATCGTTTAATATTTCAAATTTCGCATACTCTTGTGGCCCTGCAACCTTCCCAAGTCGGACAATAAAGGGGGAAGACAAAGAAAAAAAAAGAAAAAAAGTAGAATTTGTACAAAAGCAATAGGATTCTCCTCTATATAAGAAATTTTACAGACGGCTCCAAAACCAAAATCAATAATAAAATAGGGTGTGCATTTACCATCCCTGCACTCAAAATAACAAAATATTTTGAATGAAACGACTATTTGTCCATTTGTTTAGCGCAGAATTATGGGCACTGCTAGAAGTATGTGCCTTCTTAAGCAACTTTGTTTTCTTTAGTTCTTTCAGTGATACAGGACGAAAAGAAAAGAACTCCGATTGTGGCTGCTGTGTGTTGGCTGCAGGACCAGGAGAGACAGTCTGTTGGTCCAGTTCTGACCGAATGCGGATTACTTTCTAAATGAAATAATCACAGAAAATGTCGGGCAACTGACAAGGAGGAAACATTGTGGGAAGAGGAGACGATTTCGTTCGACCGAGAAGACTGGTTGATATCTGATAAAACTGCTGATTGTTTTTTGAATTTTCAAGAAGCGAAGAATAGTAATTGGTCTTTGCTTTCAGAACGGTGCTACCTACTTTGCGCTTATGTGTTTTTGACCAACGTCACTTGATTTCACCCACTGTCTCTCCTCCCGACGACGGCTCTGCTTCAGTTTGGTTAACTCCCCACTAATGCTGGGGTACCATGGGTCACTCTTAGCTTCCCTCACCCTACAGCGCATCAGCGGGGCATGTTTGTCTAAAACCTGTCGGAGGGTAGTGTCTAACACTTTAGCAGAGGGGCACAGATCAGGGGAAACCATTTCGTGCAAATTTGCCTTAAAAGCACACATGCCCATTGATCGAGTTTTTCTCATTGTTTTGTAAACTCCTGATGGAGGAGGGGGCATTTGAACATCACATTCACACAAGATACAATAATGATCAGAGGTGAAGGTATGGATCACAGATGTAGACTTAAGGATATCCTCATCGGCTCTTTGCATCACCCAGTCTAGAATATGTCCTTTCACATGGGTAGGCCGAGTTACGATTTGAGTGAAACTAAACATGTCTAGCATTTCACACACACGAGCAGTGCTTGGATTTTCAGGACAGTCAAAGTGAAAGTTTGCATCACCAAGAATGATAGGAATGCCATTGATAGTATTGCACAGTTCAAGCAGATCAGACAATTCATTATAGAACATTTCATTAGTATGTTTATTCTTCTTATTTTCAGGCGGGCGATAGATGCACATGAAATGCAGACACTTGTGGGGAAGGGACCAAAGTCAAATAAACAGCTTCGTAGGACGAATGAGGGAAGGGGAAGGGGAAGGAGGAGGACACAAACAAATAGTGACTAAGGTAAGACCTGACGATCACAGCGATTCCACTGCCACGTGATCGGCGAGGGAACGAGTGGAGAGAGTAGCCTGCAGGAGCCAAGTCCACACACTTTGCCTCATCTCACTTCTGTTTGAGCCAGGTCTCCATCAGGAACATGATGTCCACTTCACTGTCGCGAATGTATTCCGCTATCTCTGTCCGTTTAATGTCCGAACCGACGGACTGAGCGTTGAAGTGAGCGACACGAAGGGAGGTGTGAGACGACACAGGGCCTTGAGAGGAAGACGACAGAGGGCCACGAACCAGGTTGGAAAGGTTGGCACCGCGTTGACTCTCTACAGTACCTCTTGATCGGCCGCTGGACTCGAGGATAGGTATGGGCCTACCTCTAGCACCCTGCCAGCGCTGTAGGGTCTCTTCTTTGGACGGTTGGGGAGACAGGGCAGGTGACGACAATTGATATTTGGTATTTGGTACATTTAGTCGACTAGACAGACTTATCTCTGACATTTGTTTTAATGGAGGAAGGTGGATAGGGTGAAAAAGTGGTGGGGGAAGCAGGCTTAATAAAGCTAGGTATTAATTGATCATACCAGGCAGTGGGATTTCTCCCTGCTCTGTCCAACTTTTGACTGCCATGGGATTCTTAGCGTGAGTAAGGCGCACAGGTCAGACTAGCTTTAAGTCTCTATCCATAGGACTCGACGTTTAGTTCAATTTTCCCCATTCAACTAGAAAGAAAGGGCGAGGCCGGGGTTAAAACCCAGGTTACTCACGAATTGCATTTAGCAGGCGAACGTCTTAACCACTCTGCCACCTTCCGTCCTACAGTACTATGCCTCCAGTGAGCACACAGCTGCTCGTTCTAGTCTACTCAACGAAACTGTCCTTTTTTTCATGGACATACTGGCCGCAAAATCAAAAGGTGTTTTTTTCACTTTATTAATTATCCCGTTAAGAAACATTACAATGTGGTATCATAGAAGTGCAGTACAATCAATAAAGCACGCCAAAATACACCACACTGTATTTCAACTGTTGTGTACTGGGCTCCCTGTTTGTATGCAATGGATATATTTGGTATTGTTTTGGTACTTGGTATGTTGGCATATTGCCAACTGAAGCTCCGCCCATGACCATGCATAACCTGAGTGGTTGCTGGGAGAAGGACCACAAGA
>JAGGCT020003391.1:0-7500 GCA_017654935.2 Phymorhynchus buccinoides | reverse complement strand
CAGCCTTAGGGTTAGTAATATGTGCTGATGTCTTAGGGTTAGTAATGTGTGCTGAAGCCTTAGGGTTAGTAATGTGTGCTGCAGCCTTAGGGTTAGTAATGTGTGCTGCAGCCTTAGGGTTAGTAATGTGTGCTGCAACCTTAGGGTTAGTAATGTATGCTGCAGCCTTAGGGTTAGTAATGTGTGCTGCAGCCTTAGGGTTAGTAATGTGTGCTGAGGCCTTAGGGTTAGTAATGTGTGCTGAGACCTTAGGGTTAGTAATGTGTGCTGCAGCCTTATGGTTAGTAATGTGTGCTGCAGCCTTAGGGTTAGTAATGTGTGCTGCAGTCTTAGGGTTAGTAATGTGTGCTGCAGCCTTATGGTTTGTAATGTGTGCTGAGGCATTAGGGTTAGTAATGTGTGCTGCAGCCTGATGGTTAGTAATGTGTGCTGAGACCTTAGGTTAGTAATGTGTGCTGGTGCCTTATGGTTAGTGATATGTGCTGCAGCCTTAGGGTTAGTAATGTGTGCTGAAGTCTTAGGGTTAGTAATGTATGCTGCAGCCTTAGGGTTAGTAATGTGTGCAGCAGCCTACTGCTAGTAATGTGTGCTACAGACATAGGGCTGAGTTTGTTGAATATGTGCTAAGGCATAATGGTTAGTAATGTGTGTTGAGGGCTAGTAATGTGTGCTGCAGCCTTAGGGCTAGTAATGTGTGCAGCAGCCTTAGGGTTAGTAATGTGTGCTGAGGCCTGAGTGTTAGTAATGTGTGCTGCAGCCTTAGGGTTAGTAATATGTGCTGAGGCCGTAGTGTTAGTAATGTGTGCTGCGGCCTTATGGTTAGTAATGTGTGCTGCAGCCTTAGGGTTAGTAATGTGTGTTGCAGCTTTAGGGTTAGTAATGTTAGTTGCAGCCTGTGTCTTGCAGGGATTAGGCCAAATGGTTTAGGTTGTCTTTTCTAGTGCTGCAGCCAAAGACAGTGCAACTTAATCCATTTGGCTGCAGCACTAGAATAAACAATCTAATCCCCTTGGCTGCAGCGCTAGAATAGACAACCTAATCTCTTTGGCTGCAGCACTAGAAAAAGACAGTGCAATCTGGTCCGTTTGGCTGCAGCATTGGAAAAGACAGTGCAACATAGTCCCTTTGGCTGAAGCACTAGAAAAGACAGTGCAACCTAGTCCCTTTGGCTACAGCGCTAGAATAGACAACCTAATCTCTTTGGCTGCAGCACTAGAAAAGACAGTGCAACATAGTCCCTTTGGCTGAAGCACTAGAAAAGACAGTGCAACCTAGTCCCTTTGGCTGCAGCGCTAGAATAGACAACCTAATCTCTTTGGCTGCAGCACTAGAAAAGACAGTGCAACCTGGTCCGTTTGGCTGCAGCATTAGAAAAGACAATGCAACATAGTCCCTTTCGCTGAAGCACTAGAAAAGACGGTGCAACCTAGTCCCTTTGGTTGCAGTACTAGAAAAGACAACTTAATCCCTTTGGCTGCAGCACTAAAAAAGACAACCTAGTCCCTCTGGCTGCAGCACTAGAAAAGACAACCTAATCCCTCTGGCTGCAGCACTAGAAAAGACAATGGAAGGGACTGTCTTTTCTAGTGCTGCAGCCAAAGGGATTAGGTTCCACTGTCTTAGACGAATCTCTAAAACAATCACATACAAAAATAGGTGACAACCTCATGTAGGACATCAGTGAGTTAGGATGTGTTATCCCAGGAAGTGGTGTGTGTTGTTGTGTTCCAGCCACTACTCGCCATGCTGGGTAAGACAGGAATCGTGCTGGTGGTTCTCTTCCTGGTCCTCACCATCGATGTCCTCACATCGGAGGGAGCCGCGAACCTCATGGACCATATCAAGACACGTAAGTTGGCATCCTTCTTCAATTATGTCGGTATGTCTGCGTCTCTATCTTGGCTGTCGGTTAGTTTGACCGTGTAATGGGCTTGTTGATGTCATGGGGTGACGGCTCTTATGTCGGTTAGTTTGACCGTGTAATGGGCTTGTTGATGTCTAGGGGTGACGGCTCTTATGTCGGTTAGTTTGACCGTGTACTGGGCTTGTTGATGTCTAGCGGTGACGGCTCTTATGTCGGTTAGTTTGACCGTGTAATGGGCTTGTCGATGTCTAGGGGTGACGGCTCTTATGTCGGTTAGTTTGACCGTGTACTGGGCTTGTTGATGTCATGGGGTGACGGCTCTTATGTCGGTTAGTTTGACCGTGTAATGGGCTTGTTGATGTCTAGCGGTGACGGCTCTTATGTCGGTTAGTTTGACCGTGTACTGGGCTTGTTGATGTCATGGGGTGACGGCTCTTATGTCGGTTAGTTTGACCGTGTACTGGGCTTGTTGATGTCATGGGGTGACGGCTCTTATGTCGGTTAGTTTGACCGTGTAATGGGCTTGTTGATGTCTAGGGGTGACGGCTCTTATGTCGGTTAGTTTGACCGTGTACTGGGCTTGTTGATGTCTAGCGGTGACGGCTCTTATGTCGGTTAGTTTGACCGTGTACTGGGCTTGTTGATGTCATGGGGTGACGGCTCTTATGTCGGTTAGTTTGACCGTGTACTGGGCTTGTTGATGTCATGGGGTGACGGCTCTTATGTCGGTTAGTTTGACCGTGTAATGGGCTTGTTGATGTCTAGCGGTGACGGCTCTTATGTCGGTTAGTTTGACCGTGTACTGGGCTTGTTGATGTCATAGGGTGACGGCTCTTATGTCGGTTAGTTTGACCGTGTAATGGGCTTGTCGATGTCATGGGGTGACGGCTCTTATGTCGGTTAGTTTGACCGTGTAATGGGCTTGTCGATGTCTAGGGGTGACGGCTCTTATGTCGGTTAGTTTGACCGTGTACTGGGCTTGTTGATGTCTAGCGGTGACGGCTCTTATGTCGGTTAGTTTGACCGTGTACTGGGCTTGTTGATGTCATGGGGTGACGGCTCTTATGTCGGTTAGTTTGACCGTGTACTGGGCTTGTTGATGTCTAGCGGTGACGGCTCTTATGTCGGTTAGTTTGACCGTGTAATGGGCTTGTTGATGTCTAGGGGTGACGGCTCTTATGTCGGTTAGTTTGACCGTGTACTGGGCTTGTTGATGTCATGGGGTGACGGCTCTTATGTCGGTTAGTTTGACCGTGTAATGGGCTTGTTGATGTCTAGGGGTGACGGCTCTTATGTCGGTTAGTTTGACCGTGTACTGGGCTTGTTGATGTCATGGGGTGACGGCACTTATGTCGGTTAGTTTGACCGTGTAATGGGCTTGTTGATGTCTAGGGGTGACGGCTCTTATTGGGGTGCGTCTACACGCCTTCCCCCACCCACACGCACGAGCAACACCGGAAACCAGTTTACAACACAAAAACAAATGTAGTCCTTGACATCAGTCATTTGGCATACAAGGAAACTGAAAAGCTAGGGACTTAATTGGAACTGAGGAAAAGACTACTAATTGACTAAGAATCCCTCACCTTCCTTCCCAGTATTAACTACCTAACAAACCTACCCGGGGTAAGGACCCGCGTAACGAAAAGGGTACAATTGTTACAATGTGATCCATCGGCGGGAGATACTTGACAAAATAGGACGGGGACGAGCAAGCTTAGTATTTAAATATAATGCGTTGATTAACGCAATACCAGAGGCCTGGAAGCATTGAATGACAGAACTAGGGACAACACTCAACCAATCAAGTGGAAACTAAAATATTTATCTCTAAACCAAAACTAATCAGGAAAATACTGAGGGAAAATCGTAACAATATCAATGATTTAAAACCATGTGCTCGTGGTTTTTGGCTTAGAAATCTTAACTTCGAAATGAACAAAGAGACGTGGTTAATGGCAAAACACTCCACCAAAGAAACACGATGAAGAGAGCTTCAATGGAAGATACTGCATAATATTTATCCTACAAATATACTATTAAACAAACTGAAACTTGTAGAACACATAAATGCTCTATTTGTACAAATGAAATTGAATAATTAGAACACATTTTCTTCAACTGCCCTCCAGTAAAACAAATTCTGGAAGCAAATTGAAAATTACATACACACTCAAATTGTTTTAAGGTTAAATATAACCGTATTCGATGTGCTATTTGGAGTAAGCAGAATTAATCTAGAAAGTGACATGAAAAATGCATCTAATCATACAATATTAGTTGGGAAAATGTGTATAAATATTCAAAAGAAAACAAATGCAAATATACAAATATTTTTAAGTTTTGAACAGCAGATACAGTGCACAAAGTTACTCTCAAAATAAGTCTAGGAAAATAATTTGTTGTTAATATTTTTTTATGGTTTGTTCTTGTTAGGAATGTGTCACATAACATTTAAAAAAATAATCTCAGGTAGGCAGCCGCGTTCACTGGCACACACTTTCACACTTACGCACATCCACACGCCCACACACACACACTGCACACACACATGCGCACGCGTACACACACATGCTCACACACTAGCTTCACACAGTAAGAATGTGTCAGTACACCAAACACTAGGTCACACAGAAGCCCAGACATGTTTGCATCACACAACACTAAATGCTCTTGAAAATGTCCATCTTAGTTTTTTTTCATAAATTCAAAAGTGTGTGTATGTGTGTGTGAGAGGAGAGAGAGAGAGAGAGAGAGAGAGAGAGAGAGAGAGAGAGAGAGAGAGAGAGAGAGAGAGAGAGAGAGAGAGAGAGAGAGAGGCAGAGAGAGAGAGAGAGAGAGGGAGAGAGAGAGCAGAGAGAGAGAAAGAGAGAGAGGCACAGAGAGAGAGAGAGAGGCACAGAGAGAGAGGCAGAGAGAGAGAGAGAGAGAGGGAGAGAGAGAGAGAGAGAGAGAGAGAGAGAGAGAGAGAGAGAGAGGCACACACAGAGAGAGAGAGGCACAGAGAGAGAGAGAGAGAGAGAGAGAGAGAGAGAGAGAGAGAGAGAGAGAGAGAGAGAGAGAGAGAGAGAGAGACAGACAGAGAGAGAGGCACAGAGAGAGAGAGAGAGAGAGAGAGAGAGAGAGAGAGAGAGAGAGAGAGAGAGAGAGAGAGAGAGGCACAAAGAGAGAGAGAGGCACAGAGAGAGAGAGAGAGAGAGAGAGGGGGAGAGAGAGAGAGAGGCACAGAGAGAGAGAGAGAGGCACAGAGAGAGAGAGAGAGAGAGAGAGAGAGAGAGAGAGAGAGAGAGAGAGAGAGAGCACAGAGAGAGAGAGAGAGAGAGAGAGAGAGAGAGAGAGAGAGAGAGAGAGAGAGAGAGAGAGAGAGAGAGAGAGAGAGAGAGAGAGAGAGAGAGAGAGAGAGAGAGAGAGAGAGAGAGAGAGACAGAGAGAGAGAGAGTGGGGGGGGGGGGGAGTAAAGTGCGTTGAGAATGATGACAAAAAGGAAAAAGTAATGATAAACAAAGTCAGTTACTCACACACCGCATACACACATACGCACGCGTACACACACACATGCTCACAAACTAGCTTCACACGGTCACAGAAACCCATACATTTTTGTACCACACAGCAACACTAAAATTAATGCTCTTGAAAATGTCCATCTTAGCTTTTTTCATAAATACAAAAGTGTGTGTATGTGTGTGTGTGTGTGTGTGTGTGTGTGTGTGTGTGTGTGTGTGTGTGTGTGTGTGTGTGTGTGTGTGTGTGTGTGTGTGTGTGTGAGAGAGAGAGAGAGAGAGAGAGAGAGAGAGAGAGAGAGAGAGAGAGAGAGAGAGAGAGAGAGAGAGAGAGAGAACAACACTGAACACTGAACACTGAAATGGTTTAATGAGTAGGCCATTGGCCCATGTCATTTTGAGTGGTTACAAAAGTATAACAAAGTAGCAGTATTAACAACATTTGATCATAAACACACATAACAAACTTAGCGTATACGTAGTTCAAAACTTCATACATGCATGATACATAGAATATCAGATAAACACAATCATCTTTACCCACTGATGTGCATCTCCCGAATTTTATCATAAACACACATAACACACTTAGCATATACGTAGTTCAAAACTTCATACATACATTATACATAGAATATCAGATAAACACAATCATCTTTACCCAGAGAGAGAGAGAGAGAGAGAGAGAGAGAGAGAGAGAGAGAGAGAGAGAGAGAGAGAGAGAGAGAGAGAGAGAGAGAGAGAGAGAGAGAGAGAGAGAGAGAGAGAGGTTTTTGACAGCGACAAGTTGCATAAGTTGATGCAAAACGTTATATACCGATGTACAAGTCGTGCAAAGAGGCCTGCCAGCCGTGAGATATAAAACAATATCCAGAGATATCATTTGCATATATTAACCCATAGGCTTAGTGTCAACGCGCGTGATAAAAGGTGTAAGAATACACCGTTGCTATTAGAAACTTGACGTCACAGTTATATATCTCACGGCTTGTACACTCGCACGCGACTATCTGCAGTACTCAAACCATATTTTCTTTATTTGCATCAAGTGATGTTTAGTAAAACAAAAAGCCCAAACATACTCCTAACCCTGTGCCTTAACCCGATAAATGCAAAAGGTTGTTTCTGATGAACATTTTACATTGAAAAAAAAAATTGTGAATAGTAACTTTTAGTGAAATTGCAAATGATAAAAATAGCGGCCAGCAACCTTAACTCAAGGTAGTGTCACTGCAAATAGCGCCTTATGAGCAGGACACCAAAAAACTTCATCTTAGTGAACTTACGCAATCACTGACATTACGTCATCATTGAAAGTTCGTCATTGGCGAAATGACAATAACTATGGCCTGTGATTGCAGTGTAAAACGAATATGTCATTGTAAAGGCTATTTTTTATACAGCAAATTCCAGTAGGTTCATGTTTCGATTAATAATCAGTTTCCTTTCATAATGTATCAATGTGCAAGATCAAAATAGCTCACGACTTTCTAACTTGGAGAACTATATTGTTTGTGGATGAGTGGGATTTTCTTGCTACGGTGAAGTGGTTAGTATTATTTTAGATCTGCATGCATGGCCGTCTCGCTTCTTCGTTGCGTGTTTGATTATCATCTGAAAGAGGTAAAATATCGGTATATATCCGTTATTAGGATTTGCGAGTGTGATATTGCTTTTATCCTATCTCTCGTGGCTTGCTGTTTATCACACTCGGTCTCCGACCTCGTGTGATAAACAGCAAGCCACTTGAGATAGGATAAAAGCAATATCACACTCGCAAATCCCAATAACTGATATTGTTATAGTCGTAATTTTTCTAATGTTTCATGATTCAGTCTGTTGTTTTATAGGTTGAGAGTGTTATGATTCTTATGTATTCAAACTAAAGAGGTGATTATCTCTAGGCTTATGAAAAACACACAAAAAACACACATCCTCGTCAGAAAATATAATCATTAACGAACAAAATGATTTTGTCCAGTTTTCCTTGTCATTGACTAACATTCTATCACAGAAAACACGAATATTTATTGCTGTTTTGTGACGTCTGTACGATAACGTGATTGGAAGAATTATGTAAGCTAAGCTAGGCTTTGATTACAATGATAGGGTTGGCAATATCAGATTGTACAA
>JAGGCT020003390.1:0-14128 GCA_017654935.2 Phymorhynchus buccinoides | reverse complement strand
GTTAATAGGCGTTAACGTATCGGCGCTGAGATGTATAAATAAAATAGAGATTATAGAATTATAGAAAGAAGAGATATTTACTAGTTGTCATTTAGATCGTTGATGGGATTGGAGGTTGTATAAGGTTTATTAATTAAAGATACATAAGAAAATGTGAGGCAACGATGCCATGTTAATCGACGTTACTCATTGTAAATTAGAGCACAAAGATTTTTATGTACTATAATGCAATGTAGTCCTAAGATGCTTAGGATTTACTGTGATGGAAATAATATTTGCCACAGTCTGTGTTTTGGCTATACAAGCCGACAGCCCATGGCTTGACCCTGTTGAATAGCTTATAACATGGTCTGACTTTTATGAAGCACATAACTTGCATGTAGAAGACTATTGTACATTAGTACCAATCAAGCTAATGTATTGGATTCCCAAGTGGTAATGCATATTAGGTGCCGTCCCAAAGGGGTCTATTTCTCAAAGAAACACATCTCGACGGTGTTTCCCCTCATTTTTATGATAGTGAGGCCAAAGGCATGCCTAATCATATTTGCATTTTGCCATTCGTTTATCCCATAAGCGGACGGACTATTTTACCAATATTTGCACATTTTGATCTTGTTTTTGGCACCGTGTTCCCAGCAAAAGATCTTGCTTGTGTCATTTCAATTGTAAACATACTTAGTTTTGGGGTTATTGCATCAGCATTAGAAATAATGAGAAAGACGATAACACACGATTACAGATTTAACAATATCCAGACATTATTAAATCACTGCTATTAAATAATCTTATGTATTTTTTGACTCATTGTACTGAATCATATCTTACCGCCACCCGATGAGGATCATGCAGAAAGCAAGATGATTGGACGCATTTTTTTAATGTCAATTTTAAGCAATTAAAATTATATGGAACATATGTTCCACTGATACACATCAGTATTGTTTCTAGAATGCCGCATGCTTGTATCACATTCCTGCGAAATGTGAAGTCTGTGACTGAAGAATTACATGAGATATAAAAATAAGAAACAAATTACTGGCTTTAACTATGCCTGACCCCTAAAGACAGTGCTCTACACGCCCGAATGCAGTCGTACGGTTATTTAACTGTGGTGGCTGTACGACAAGAATCTTATTAAATACTACTGTCTACATGAATCTGACGAAATCCTGCTTTTGTTCCTATATTTTCTCTGAGTAGTAGTAGTAGTAGTAGTAGTAGTATTCCATAGTATTAGTAGTAGTAGTAGTAATAGTATTAGTAGTAGTATTAGTTAGCGCAGCAGCCGCAGCAGCAGTAGTAGTATTAGGTATGTAGTAGTAGTATTAGTAGTAGTAGTAGTAGTAGTAGCAGTATAGTAGTAGTAGTAGCAGTATAGTAGTATAGTAGTGCATCAGCGTCAGCAGCAGCAGCAGCTTAGTAGTAGTATATAGTAGATAGTATTCTAGTAGTAGCAGTATATATGCAGTAGTAGTAGTCTAGTAGTAGTAGTAGTATTAGACAGCAGCAGCAGGTCAGTAAGTAGTAGTAGTAGTAGTAGTAGTGTAGGTAGTAGTAGTAGTAGTAGTAGTAGTATTAGTAGTAGCATAGTATTCGTAGTAGTCAGTAGTAGTAGTAAGTAGTAGGAATAGCAGCAGCATGCAGCAGCAGTAGTAGTAGTAGTAGTAGTAGTAGCAACAGTAGCATTAGCAGCAGCAGTAGTAGTAGTAGTATTGTAGTAGTAGTAGCAGTAGTAGTAGTAGCAGTAGTAGTTAGTAGTAGTAGTAGTAGTATAGTATTAGTAAATGTAATTGCAAGGTAGATTTAAACTCTTTAAAGACCCACCAGATCACGTGTCAAAATCACAAGTTTTGACGTGTTTTCCCTCTTATAGCTGGAAAGAAATCTTGTTTTGACCAAGTGGTGACTACCATATAAATGCCCCCAAATTCAAACCGAAACATTATTTTAAAGAGCAGCCTCAATTTGAAGTTGGGGACATTTGTATGTGGGTCACAGCTACCCAGAAAAAAACAAGGGACTTAATCGTGGTGCGTCAGTGTATCTTTAACATAATCATCAACTAACTCCTTTCAAACATGGGCCAAAGTAAGAGCAACAAAATCCAGTAGTTAGTTATGTGACGTCAATTCCTGTTTTGGCTATTCTGTGAACCAAATGAAAGCTGCCTGATCCTACCTGGGACATTTCGGGTTTGTACTTCCGGTTTGGAATTATACTGAAAGTGCTAGAATTTTTTAAATTATTTTTAGTATTATACAGAAAAATATGAAGGCATTCTGTCAATGTGTTTTCGAGTTATTCAGGATTGAAATTTCTCCGATTTCACATTTTGGGGCTGTATTGCGGTGAAAAATCGGCAAAATTTGAATATTGAAAGTTTGGCAATCCTTTAGTGGCAAAGCTAGAAAAAAGCCAGAAAGAAGAATTTAAAGTTAGCATGTGTTTGGAAAGATAAAGACGTCTTCGCTTTTCGTCATCATTCAGTTACCTGGAAGCTTGGTATTAATGGTTCCTGGCAAACATAGGTATTTTTGTTAACATAGGCAAGAAAGTATTGCTATCGTGCACAGAAGAACAATATGTCTGCATAATTATAAGCGCACGGTTTCTTTATTGGCGTTGATTTGTTCAACTTTTCAATTGCGAGGTAACTTGCGATTTCGAAAGAACTTTCAACATTTTCTCCTCTCGAGCTCGTCCCTGTTGCTCTGTGAGCACACCCCACACATAGAGGAAGGGACAGAGTGCAGAGTGGAGCGGTAAGACAAACACCACCATGGCCTGCTGGACAGTGGCCAAAGCATTGACTCCAGCTGTGGTCATCATCACAGCTAAACCCAACACCAACCAACAAGCAGCGAGGGTTACAGCCATCTTGGCTGTCAGGTGGGCTGAGAAATACAGACACCTCTTGCTGGGATCAAGTTGATTTCGAGCTGCGGTTTGCTTTTTGACGAGAACAGTAGAAACGAAAATGATTGAGCTTAAAATGAAGTTCGTGGTGAAGAGAACAGAAGTCCATTTGAAGGACTGGCGATCGTGATAGCGGTTAAAGATGGCCAGACGACACAGACCGGACTGGTCTTTTACACCCCAGTGTGTCAGACCAGGAAGAAACGGTATTACTGATAATACGACACCCACAAACCATGCCACAAACAATGTTATCCTTGAACACGTGTCACTGGATTCTCGAGAGAAATGAAGGATCACGAAATGATTTAAGCTGATAAACATGATGATCAGGACAGACACTTCGCTACACAGATAACACAAGAAACTGGTCAGTTGGCAAACTACACTATTCACCCATTCTCTTTCCATTCGCATGTACGTTCCATGCAACATACCATCTGTTATTATGTTAATTCCAACATGGCTTCCCATGCCTGTATTCACACACAGCAAATGTCCTAACGCTTTCTGGAAGTTGTTTTCAAACAATTTAGGGATCGCGAATGAAGCTACAAAGATGGCTGCGTTTCCAAATATGGAAGATATACCAGTTAGCCAGAAGAGCATTTTGTAGAATTCTGATGGCAGAAGAGTTTCACAAGCCGGTAACATGGTAGCTGGTGAAAGACATTTCAGTTTGACCAAATGTTGAGGGAACAAACTCTGACAGCAAAACCTGTAGTCGGATGAAAAGATTGTTCTTAAATGCACCGAAGTAGACAACAACTCCCACGGAAAACTGGCTACTGGGTTCCATCGCACATCAACTTCAGTCAGTAAAGGAGCATTTCTAAAACCATGGAAACTGAAAGTTTTTATACCGGAAAGCGATACATTGCACTGTTCTATCTTATATAAGTATACGGCCAGTAATGTGTTGACGATGCTTGAGTGTGTCTGGGATAGACTTACTCGCCTTAACCCATAGTGGACGTACCTGCCCAGTGTGTTGGTTGTGTGGCCTATGTGGTTATTGTTTAAAAACAAGGTGCTTAGATGAGGTAGCTGAAGAACATGGGCAGCATGGAAAGTCTTCAAGGAGTTGTCAGATAGGTCAAGATGTTTCAAGTTTGTGAGATTTGTTCTGGACGTATTAACCAGCGAGCAGCTAGAAAGAATTAAAACCACCAAGTAAGTATTGACCTGGACATCGGTTAGTGACATTCCCGTCCCTGTGGCATCCAGATATCGCAATTCAGGAAACGGCAGAGGACTAAATTTGTGGCTGCACACAAAGGAATAGCCTGCACAGAGACAGCCTTGGGGACAGGCCATGTTACACATCAGCTCGTCGTCTCGTTGTGGACACTGACCCCAGCCATCACACAGATGGACACCATGCACACACACCCTGGAACCGTGGCACTGGTAAAACCCGGGACAGGTTTCTCGCTCACAGTCCAGTTCGTCTTCTCCGTGAACACAGTCAGACATTCTGTTACACCTTGTGTAGACAGGCAGACAGTACAGCCACTCTGCGTTACAGCGATAGTGGCTTTCTGGACACGGCTCATCATCTGCTATGTACAAAAAAAAAAAACCTCTGGCTGAAATAGCCAGTGCCATCTAAATCAATGTACAAACCTCGTGCGTTTGAGTAGAAGGGAAATTGTTCGCTTTTGGAACACTGTATCTCGTCTGAGTCGTCCAAGCAGTCGGAGTGTTCGTTGCATCGTTGACTGTATGATACACACTGACCGTTGAAACATCGGAATTCAGGACACAGGGGATGCTCACAGAATGACTCATCACTGAAGTTTGGGCAGTCTTCTTTGAAGTCGCACAGCAAAGTGTGGTGAACTGTGGTGAAACCATCATCACAAGTAAACATCACACTAGCCAGATTCCCGACAGTCAGCACAGTGCTGTTCCGTTCATTATGATTACTTATGAAATGGCCATCGCCTGTTCTAAAAAAAAAAACCCAAAAAAACCCACACACACATACCCGCATGTACATATGACACATAGCGTTCACACACATACGCATGGAAAAACACGTGTAAAGTACATACAAACACAGGGATTCTGAAATTTCAAAATACATGTAAATTCAAGATACAAGATTCAAGATTAGCTTTTACCCCTATTGGGGTGTAGAGGATACAACACACAAAAAGAAGATACATTGGGTCACATAAGCCAACAATAGAAAGAAACAAAACAAATGTTGTGCAAAGATAAGATGTCTCACATATTGTATTCAGAGTAACAAATGTGTGCTTTTGGAAGTAGATACATTATTCTCATGATATGCATTTAAATTAGACACACAGTTATTGCGTAGAATTGCGTAGACACACAAATGCAAGAAGGGGTACATCAACACATACTTGCAAAGCGCATAGTCTGCACAGTACATTGACAAACACTCTTGCATAATCGTTGTATTTTAACGGAGACTCGTTTCTGTGAAACTCGGGCTCTCTCCTGGGGCATGCTGCCGTTAGTGCTGCGCCATCCTGAAGCGAAGCTTAGGGAGTGAAGCTTTGGGAAGTATAGTTTTTGTCTGGGTCTACCCGTGCGTGCGTGCGTGTGGCAAACCCGTCAACCCGTCTTTACGTCGCATTTTCTCGACAACTGTTCACTCTAAAGAAATCAATTTTGGTATACAAGTCTCCATAGGCACGTACGCATGCACGTGCGCACACACGACACACACACACCACACCACACACACACACACACCCACACACACCACACACACACACACACACACACACGTGTGGTGGTGAATCTATAAGCATCAGTCATTTACTGATTCACTGTCCAAGAGCAAGAGAGCTTTTTCAGAATTAGGGATTGACTGTTTTGCTGATGGATCGACTCCATCATTTCTATCCTATATTCTTAATAACTATTCTGTTCTTGATTCAGTTTGTAATTGTTTATTAAGTAGTTCAATTAGTATTTATCTTCAGCAATGTTCATTGTTCGGTTGTAGTTCTTTATTGTAAGTTTAAATTATTCGAAGGGGTGGCGGGGGTCCCAGAGTCATGCTTTTTATCACTAACTTAAGGCTTACTCTAGTACTTACGCGCAATCACTACAGACACACCCACTCTCACTTACACTACATCAAAAGTACACCTCAATATAAAATCGTTGGAATAACTTTTTAGTGGAATAATCGTGTCAGAATAACTTTTTATTGGAAGGACGTTAATCTGAAAAAGAAGAACAACAACACACACACACACACGCCTAGAACCCATTCACATACCTGTCAATACTGCCACCAAGCCAAATGAACAGGTGCTGGGAGTGCTTCTCCACGCCAACTGGCAACACCTGCCGAGTGTTGTGCACCATGGAGAATCCGTATGGTAACCCAGCCAGCACAACAGGAGCAAACCCTGTGTCCGACTCTCTTGGCTGAAATTCACACAAATTACCGTTTAGCAGTCCCCATACACCACAGAGCCATAGAAAACAGTGTAAGGTATCTCCCTTCTCTCGTAGGTTTGTGCACTTCTTTGCACTTTCCCAATGGGAAATGATCCACATTGTAAGCCGCGGTGTTGTCCGACCAAACTTTGAATTTACTGTAGGCAAAAGATTGGGTGTGCGAACCCGCCGTCAAACTGATGGCTACAAGAAACTGTTGATATCGCTTAAATACATGAAGAATGGATGTCTTTTCGCTTGGTGATTTCACAGCGGCCAGCTTCTTGTTTCCAGTCTGACAAAAGACCCGCAAATACGCTACAGAGACCATGAACCTATTTTTGACCAGCTGGTAACATTTGTCACGTGATGCCACCAAACCCTTACAGCCAGGACTGCTGAAAGGACAGTGTTCCGTCTCGTCCTGACCGTCTTCGCACTCCGTCCTCAAATTGCAGTGCAGGACAGCTCGAAGCTTGGAATAGTGGCCTCCAGAACAGTTGAACAAGCCGCTGCGCAGCTGTTTGGTTGAGGCAGGGACGAAGTAAAAATGGGCCATAATAAAGTCAGGCTCGCAGTTGTCATAGAACGGATTTGTACAGTGTGTACAACTGTGTTGTAACAATGTAGGTAGAGGGGTTCGAAGAATGCTAGGGCTGATCGAACTACACAAATACAATGACCATCTTGTGGTGCGTTTGGTTAACAACCGAGTACAGGTGCCAGTGTACATGTACAAGGATCGTTCAACACTGACTACAATCGAGAATGTTGATCCGCACGCTACTTCTAGATTCTGATGTCGATCTTTCAGCTTTCCGTGAGGTGAGAATTTGGGAACTGCGATGTATCCAGCATTATGTGTGATGTACTTCACCATTATTTCAAACGCATCAATGGCCTGGATAGTCAGGTTGATCATGGGTCTGTTCGTGTGAAACAAGTACAACTCCTTTTGTTTAAAATCGAAGACCATGTCTCCAGGAAAATGATGATGCCCGCAGATTGTACAATCCATACATCTCAGTGAGCTACAGTCTATACAGGTTCTCCACTGACTCAAATCACACTCGTATCGTAACCGCTTAGTGTTTATCCTGAGACCCACATAGCTTCCCTTCACAGACATTTTGCAGAAAGAAGTAGAGTCCTGACACACGCCATACACTGCCCCAAGCTGTGCCGGAAAACGAGGTAGATTGTGTTCACAATCTGAGCCATTAAACTGAAAGAACAGACTGTGCATACTGCTCTGATTGAGGAAGAAGTCCAGTCCCGGGCAGATTGTGCTGAGAGTGTCCAGGTCCAGAGAAGAGCTGAGCTGTGTTGTGTTCCTTTCCACTGGATCTAGACCATGGTGACAAAACAGATGCCAATTTGTTTCGAGCAAAGGATGTCGTAGTAATATTTTAAGTATACCTCATTCTCCTGGCCATAAGCCTTTCCTTTTTTGTTACTTTGACCCTGCGGCTAAAACAACATTGCGGCTAATTTGTGGATATCTCCCCCTTCCGTATTTTAGGCTGGTCATCAACTCCAGCCATGTGCGTTTCGACATCGCCAATCTCGGTAAAAACGAACCGTTCTCAGGCCAAAAACTGAGGGATTTAATCAGGTCTTTCTCAATGCTTTCTTTAAACAGGGACAATTTGGTTCAAAGTATTTAAGATGTGATGGTCAGCCATAAAACCAGTGGGTGAAAATGATGCACAATGGGTAAAAAGACCCATATAACATAAATGGTTCGATGATAATAATCAGTATAGTGGAATGCAGGGTAAGAAAAGCCTACTAGTGTAAGAAGGACGAAGGCCCTTTACAACGTTTGGTGAACAGACAAATAAATCATTAGTAAAATTACACTAACGGAGAAATAGACACTGCCACCAAGGACTATATTATCTACAGAAATACACATTGGCTCCTGCCTCCATGCGTTGTTTTAGATGGTTTACGATATCCCAGTTGTTGTCTACATGTATTTCCTTTAGAGAAGAACTCACATGTGGTTTAACAAAAGACTTATACAGAGGTACCCGAAGTTTAATTCTCTCAATTATTTGTAACACATAAAAGTGTGGATTGCAATTCCTTTCTTGTGTCAAACTCTAAGATGGCTCGTTGCTTTGTGCGTTGGAATGATGCACTTTCAGTTTTGGACTTGTTGGCATACTTACTTAAAGGCCTGTCGTAAGGGGCCGACTCAAACCCAAATGTGATTACACACAGGGGATGGTGACGATGTTGTCTAGTGAGTCATGATTCGCGTGAAATACTTCCGTCTTAAAATAAATCATACTGTTTTCGTTCGTTATGCTCATGTTGACCCCAATACACGAATCTCATACAACCTCTGATGCAAAACTACAGATATTTCATCAGATACGTGTTCGGGAGACTACAAATATAGTGAACAAACCTAGTTGGATTTCATCAGATTCTGAAGAGAAGAAGATGACTGCTGGGTTCAATAAAATTCACAACAAATTAAAACAGTCGAAATTGAAACTCCAAACTATAAGGTTTAATAACAACAAAACACAGAGCAAAACGAATAACGACGTTTCGGGTTGAACAACCCGTTGTCCCAGGTGCTACAAATAGATATGACAGTGACATACATGACGTAAAAACGTAAACAAAAAACTTGTGATGCAATGTATAAAATTGACGATGGACAAGTGACATCACTTGAGTAAAAATTATGACGAATAAACTTACGACGATTAATATGAAAATAAAGATCTACCAGACCATTGGATTGTCCAAAACAAAAAAATATTGGTAGAAACGTTCTCTCTCTCTCTCTCTCTTCTGATCGTCTTCGTCTCTCTCTCCCCTCTCATCTCTCTTCTCTCTCTCATCTCATCTCTCTCTCTCTCTCTAGCACTGGGACAACGGGTTGAACCCGAAACATCGTGATTTGTTTTGCTCTGTGGTTTTTTTTGGTTATTAAACCTTTTATTTTGGGCTTTAATTTCGACTCTGTTTTAATTTGTTGTGAATTTTATCAGATTCATCTAGACAGTAGACGTTCATGCGAACCATGCCTCACAAATGTGATAATCTGATCGCAGTGAATCGAACCGTATGCCCCCTGTAAAGGTCCACCTCGCCCCAATAACTTTATCAAATTTAGAAAACACTTAGCAGTTAGCTGTGTAGTGATGAAGTGCCGATTACATTGTTAGCCGTCGACACTCTGCAGAATTCTTTGCCTACCACCATTATAACAACTTCTAGCCCAGCCCGCCAGAATGGCATCTACCCCCTCTGCTATGTGGAGGTCATATTCGGACACGACTGACTGGCATGTGTGCAAGCGCTCACGAATGCACGCATGCTCACATACACGCACACAGACACACACACATCCACACACACATACACGTGTCCCTTACCCCCCCCCCGCCCCTCTCTCTCCCTACATTTGCTGACAAGGTAATCTAAAGGGAACCAAGGGGCGGGGGGGTGGAGGAACTCTGGCAGTAAAATTGACCAGGAGCAATTCCAGTTAGTTCCCTTTGTGTTTTATATACCTTTCTACTGGGGATACCAGGAGGTCTATTTTCGTACAAATAGTTCCCTCACCTTATGGAAGTTCTGTCTGTTCTTGTAACTTCCTCTAGTCTGCCACTCTCTTTGATTCTTGCCTTTTTCCTTTGCTTTTTGTCATTTACTATCTTTCTGACTTATTGTCCCATTCTCCTGCCATTTCAAAATAAATATCTTCCAAATAATTTTTCTCCTGTGAGCTTCTCCGAAATCGGAATAATTATGTCGGCTGTAAGCCTTCTTGAGGATCGCAGAGACACCAAGCTCCTCACCTCAAGCCGCCAATCTCAAGAGGTTGCAAGACCATCCCATGAAACCTCGACTTGTCCCAGCCAACCAAGGGACGGCTCAAACGAGGGAACTTTGAACACCAGATCAGAGTGATCCACATACTGGAGGCGACAGCACCTCTGACTTCCTTGATCATGACCCCAAAGTCCAATCAATCAATCATCATCAATCACTCAATCAATTATTTATTTGTCACCATTTAAGAAAGGAAATTTGTCTTTGCAAGTCAAGGTCAAAGGGCTTCAAATAACATTATTCCTTACGTCGTTCTGACCAAGAATATATAAGGTTATGAGGGTGTACGTCCAAAATGTGTTTGAACCATGGACCCTGCTAAAAGAAACTAGTTCAAAAGTCAAGGTCAAGATCATTAATGATAATCAATACTTTGCACCAAACATGAACATGACCGAATCTACCAACCTGCCAAATGTGAAGCATGTAGCTGCATACACTTGAAAGATAGAGCTAAAACGCCAATTGCACATCAAGAATAGGCTTGGCCTAAAATGTCAATCCTTGCGTAATACCGTTCTTTTCTTCGGTCTTTTAGTTCGTCAGTCCCTCTTCTCTCTTTCTGATTTAACCAAGTTTACTAAATCCTTTATGCATCGTACGTGCTGGAAATTCCCAATAAAAAAACATAAATAATTGTTTTTGTTTTTCTCTTGAATTGTGGTTAAGGTTATGGATTGTTGGTGTTTGGGGGCCTTCCCAAACACCATCTGTCCTCAAATCTCTTTGATTCACCCTGAGTGATGATCTCTGATCTCTCGATCATCTGGGCAGCAAGTCGTCTACACAAGTCAACTGTTTAGTTGGAAAAAACCCACGTCGTAAGCGTCATAATCACCAAATTGTTAATGGAGGACGCTATATACAAGAATAAGAGGAACAATCTTTAGCCCAGCCTGCCCGTCGGATTAGGTAGCTGCCCTCTCTGCTATTAGGGCGGCATTCTACGAGCTTCTATCTCGATTAGATCTTCGATGTAGGTACAACCTCCTCAGGGGACTATGTTCCATTGTCCATAGAGTTTTTTGCTGATGCTTTTAAAGACACCCTCTAGTGCCGTAGTTTCTCCCCATAATTCGTTTGGGGTCGAAAAAACAATGTCATTTGCCATAACCGCGACAATCAATTTGACCCAGTGACCTAGATATCGGACTCTGAAGACGCCATTTTGCACCTGGATTTTTTCCGGAAGTGAAAGGTTAGAGCTGTAAGCGTCAAATTGACGCTTACAGCTTTGTTGTCCTTGACCTGGCGCTTACAGAAGAGTAGCTGATCACTCCTGCATCTCCTAGGAGTTGTGCTTTTATTTTAGTCACATTCTGTTTGCTGATAAGTATTGTAGCTATGCATTGGTTTCAGTTTTCTCTTCTAACAACGTACGTTCAATTGGTAACTTTCTTACTTGCCGATAACGGCTGCAATGTTCGGTTGAATGATCGAATTGAGCATTCGTCAAAGACACGGTAAAGTAAGGTAAATAACTCTGGTCTTCTTCATGCTAGCCGAGACTAAAACAGACACCTCCAGGATGAATGCGAAGGTAGTTTGGATCGTGATACGAACAAACAATAAAGAAACAACAGCTGGTCATCAGAATTTGGAAGAGAACACATTATAGACTAGCGCAAAATAAAGAACACTTTCATCTGACATCAGCAGTGACGTAAAGAAGAAATGACGTTTGCTTGACAAGTTCCAGGAAGGTTGATTCACATTCTTCTTCTTCTCCTTCGCAGTACGTAGCCACAATCAACACACTGATTATTATGCCACGGAACCGGGGAGGTTCATCCACATATGCCGGAAGAAATGGCCAGGAGGCCGAAGAATAAAGAAAGAGGAGACAGGACAGACAAAAGGAAAACGCCTAGCTTGATGGGAATCTGCAAGGGATGGGGGGGGCTTTTGCTTGGTTGTTAGACTGATGACCACTGAGTGGGGCCACCAGCCGCAGCAGGTGGGTGTCCTTTGAGAAACTTCCAGACTCCGGCTGCAAAGCTCTCTGGAATTCTGGCCTCCACTGCAGGTGTTGGCAGGTCGTTCCACTACTTGATTGTTCGTGGAAAAAAGGAGCTTTGACGGTACTGCGTCCGACACTGTGGGATGAGGAGCTGTTGTGAATTACCCCTAATGTTGCCGCTCTGGCTGAGGTATGACTTTGCTCCTGTTCACACTCACCATGCCATTGAGTATTTTAATATACAGCATGGTGAGTCTGGTGGCTTGTCTGCTTTGCTGCAGTGGATTCCATCTGAGCCTCTGAAGCATGTCGGTAACGCTGGCTGTCCTATGTTATCTATCTTCAAGTCATATTCTTCTGACTTCAGATCTAGAATAGGTGTAGATCTATTCAAATGACAAATATCCTTTGAGTTGAAGCATGCGTGTCTAGCAGCGAAGCGACATCACAACTGATATCTTTAGGCGATATCTGAAGCTGAAGCAACAAAAGAAAGAAAAAAGCAGTTATAAAACTGCACTTTTTAATCAAATCTTATCAGCTTGGTGGTGAGCACACGCAGCCTGGCAAAGTGACCAGAAACTATTTTTCCCCACGAACTACCATCGGGCGGAACAGACTGCCGAAGTGATCTTCAGAAACTCATTTTCCCCACGAACTACCATGTACCATCGAGCATCAGCCTACCGTCTGCTGGGCAGTTCAGGAAGGCTCTGTCAGATGCCATAACACCAATTTACCCCCCCCCCCCCCTCCTGCAAGGCGCGGCATCATGCTGAGGGCCCGATCAGTGGGACCTGGCTGCCTGGGCCATATTTGTAGAAATAGTTGGGTGGTTGTTTTTTTAGCTAGAGAGTTGCTTTCCCCAAGTTCTTCCCGCCAGTGCTTATATCCAGAATTGGATTTCTTCCGTTGTAACGAATCAAGATCAAGACCAGTCAGTGGACTGTCAACGCGATGTCTCCCCCCCCCCCCCCCCCCCCCACCCCGGGGGGGGGGGGTTGTCGTATAAATCCTCCACCTTCTGGAAATTCTGTGCTTGTAACTTCCTCTAATCTGTCACTCTCTTTTGACTCTGCCTTTTTCCCTTTGCTTGCTGTCATCTACTATCTTTCTGCCTTCCGGTCCATCCTCCTGCCGTTGTTTTCAAGAAACTATTTTTTTCCAAAAACATTACCTCTAGCCGAAGTCGGACATGCTGGGCCTAATTATTTCTTACTTAGGCCCGTAATGGCAGCATGATGCATCTGCACTCATAATTGACAGGAAGCTGTTGATGTTTTTAAGCCCCACCTTAACCAATATTTTCCAAACATCAATGCCCTAATTTTGATGACCTGGCCTGTGTGTGTTGTGTGTGTCTGTGTGTGTGTGTGCGCGTGCGTTTACATGTGCCACTTGTCCATGTATTATCACAAATATTATGCAATCATTTAAATCCCATTTTTTGCCTCACACTTAAATCTAAAATCATATCTTAGGTTGTATTCTTTTGCAAACTCTTGTCTTACGTTATTTGTTAGATTGTGAACTCTTCATTCTGCTGTTTTCTCTGTGGTTTGTCTGTTTGTGTCTCGTTTGTTGTTGTTTTCTTTTCTTTTTTTAAATGGTGACAGTAAACAAATTACATTATGTTTTATAAAAGGACAATAAAGATTGGTTGATTGATTAAATTATGGTTTGATTGATTGATTGAGATTACTTGAATGATTGACTGTTTGACATAAATTAATTGATATATCTGAGATGCTGATGTTATTTTTTTATTTTATTTATTTTTATTTTATTGAAGCCACTTGGTATTTGATTACTTGCCAACGTTCAGTAAGAATAATGTTTGCAGGTGAAGCCATTTTCTATGCAGTTGCATTTTTTAAAAATGCATAGGCGTACACCTAATTTGCATTTGTCTGCATACTGTATATACCATGTGTAAATGCATGATTGCATGAACAAACT
>JAGGCT020003389.1:10000-14131 GCA_017654935.2 Phymorhynchus buccinoides | reverse complement strand
TCCATTTTTGTACAACCCGACACGTGATCAAAACATGTGTCACATGATCAAAACAAACAACACGTTCTCTTGTCAAACTCATGTGAATCCAATAGTGATCAATGAGTACAACAGTAATGTGATAGTAGTGAATCCATCATCAACTGCACCATATACGAACTTGAGGTGTCTAGATCATCGACGGAACTACGACCAATAGCATGGATGATTTATTACAAAGATCATGACCTCAATCAATGTACTATCATTATACAATTAACATGACTTGAGACTGAGAGTTGCATTAGATACTTATCTGACATTCAGTTACTATATAAAAGAAAACCATATTTTTATGCGCACATTTTGCAAATGGAGTAGTTTCCCTACAATTGTTCAACAAAGACATCGGACAATGACAGTTTATGAACGAAAATACAGAGACCTGACCTGCCCATTTCCACAATCCCAGACAGTCCCTGTACACAAGGGGTGCACACAAAACATTTCATCGTTTCCATCTTGACAGTCTTCACGATGATCACATACTAAACCAAAAGGCAGGTACTCTTCTGACGTATCACAGTAAAAGTATGGATGCTTGGCTTTGTTGGAAGTCATCGGGCAATGATTGTGGTACCGTCCCTCAGAACTGTCTAACTCCCTGCACAGACTTTGGCCGTCACAAGCTGACATCTCGTGCACAAGGTGTTGAAAAGGACACACTATCAGAAGGACATGAGCCTGAGTTGTAGAACCTCGCAAGGAAATCTGAAGATTCTGACCATGCCTTATATGGCTGGAAGGCAAAGAGACATCGCAGAGAATTGCTGCGTGCATTTTCAGTTGACACTTGAAAGCACAGGCTTTGTGAGAAAACGAAGCGGTGGATAGCTGGCGATGAAGTCTGCTGCAGTGGTGTCCCCGATTATTCACCACAATGTCCACATAGTAAGCCACTGAGCCACTAGTCCACTGCCAGGTGTTTTTGTACCTGCGAAGATCATTGGCATGATAAGAATGTAGATGAAAAAGCAGGTATGTACAAATGTTATCATATTGTTTAATTTGGTGCTCAACAATTTAGGTAGGGAAAGTGTGTTTCTGCGGTATAAACGTGACTGCTTAATTTTCCTGCTTTTTATTATTAATAGAAATCTCTGTATAATGCTGTGCATCCAGTGTATTCTGTTTTTCTTTTTTCCTTTAGGGATGCGTTGTTTTAGTTTCCATTGTCAGTTTTCACAGAGACAATAGCTGCGTTGATGGGCCAGGTCTACTTTTTTTTTGCCAGCCAACTTTGAGTTAATAACCATGGAGATGAAAACAGAAAATAAGAAAACTGAGAGCAGTAAATCTTTATTGGTGCCATAATGTAATCCAGTAATACCTGGGATCAAAGAAAGCATGCCCGTTGTTTTTTAATGCTGACAGTAAACCAATCCAGGTGAAGGCATCTCTGCTGTGAGACAACATTTTGATTACGTCATTCCACTTCCGGTGATTTTCCATACTGGCCAGAACGCCGCCATGTTGCCTGCACTCTGTGTCTGCGTCAAACCACGTCCGATCCTTTGCTTTCTGATACACAAAACAGCTGTCACTGACCTCCACCTGGAACACAAGCCAGCGAGCAAAACAATGGAGCAAGCAAACGATTAAGCAGTCAAGCAAACAAACTACACTATCGTTACTTGTCACTTGTTATTTGTTGTGGTTGTTGATAATGGCGGTTTGCTATGTTTCGTTTGGGTTTTCTTGTGGTTGTTTTCCTAACTTTTAGAATCGAAATGTTTTAAAAGATTGGAGGGCGAGACTTGGAAAATCTGGCATCAATTAGGTACATACCAGGCAACGTTATCTCTATGCATGCTCTTATTGACTTTCAACTACTGTTTTGATTTTGTTACGTACGTAAAGCGCATGGATCAGACGCATGCTTCAAGTCCCCTTCCGAAAGACTCGCCGATGCAGTTCAATTTTTCCAAAATACTGGGAATAAAGGGCGAGGCTAGGCTGGGATTCAAACCCGAGTCACTCATGCATTAAATAGGCAGGCGAACGTTTTTAACAAATGTGCCACCTTCCTTTACATTTTCCCGTGCTTTTGACAAACTGGTTCTTAACACGTTGAGTAGCATATTGTGTTGGTTCTTAAGCTTTGTTGACTAGCACGCTTAGTTGGATGTTAACTGTTGTTGACTAGCATACCTGTTCAGTCCTCATCTCTGTGAGGTGTAAGCACAGTGCTCCTCGTCCTCAGAGTCAGCACACTGGGGGCTTAGTTGGACCTTACCTGTTGTACTCATAAGCATACCTCGTTCAGTCCGCATCTCTGTGAGGTATAAGCACAGTGCTCCTCGTTGTTCAGAGTCAGCACACTGGGGGTGTTCAGTTGGATCTTACCTGTTGTTGACCCATACTCCGTTCAGTCCACATGTCTGTGAGGTATGGAGCACAGTGCTCCTCGTCCTCAATCTGTTTCAGCATACTGGGGGCTTAGTTGGATGTTACACTGTTGTTGACTAGCATACCTCGTTCAGTCCGCATCTCTGTGCAGGTGTAAGCACAGTGCTCCTCGTCCGTCAGAGTCAGCACATCTGGGGGCTTAGTTGGATGTTACCTGTTGTTAAATAGCATACCTTGTTCAGTCCAGATCAGCTGTGAGGTATAAGCACATTGCTCCTCGTCACAGAGTCAGCACACTGGGGGCTTAGTTGGATCTTACCTGTTGTTGACTAGCATACCTTGTTCAGTCCACATCTCTGTGAGGTATAAGCACAGTACTCCTCGTCCTCAGAGTCAGCACACTGGGGGCTTAGTTGGATCTTACCTGTTGTTGACTAGCATACCTTGTTCAGTCCACATCTCTGTGAGGTATAAGCACAGTGCTCCTCGTCCTCAGAGTCAGCACACTGGGGGCTTAGTTGGATCTTACCTGTTGTTGACTAGCATACCTCGTTCAGTCCACATCTCTGTGATGTGTAAGCACAGTGCTCCTCGTCCTCAGTCAGCACACTGGGGGCTTAGTTGGATGTTACCTGTTGTTGACTAGCATACCTCGTTCAGTCCGCATCTCTGTGAGGTGTAAGCACAGTGCTCCTCGTCCTCAGAGTCAGCACACTTGGGGCTTAGTTGGATCTTACCTGTTGTTGACTAGCATACCTCGTTCAGTCCACATCTCTGTGAGGTGTAAGCACAGTGCTCCTCGTCCTCAGAGTCAGCACACTGGGGGCTTAGTTGGATCTTACCTGTTGTTGACTAGCATACCTAGTTCAGTCCACATGTCTGTGAGGTGTAAGCACAGTGCTCCTCGTCCTCAGAGTCAGCACACTGGGGGCTTAGTTGGATGTTACCTGTTGTTGACTAGCATACCTCGTTCAGTCCACATCTCTGTGAGGTGTAAGCACAGTGCTCCTCGTCCTCAGAGTCAGCACACTTGGGGCTTAGTTGGATCTTACCTGTTGTTGACTAGCATACCTCGTTCAGTCCACATCTCTGTGAGGTGTAAGCACAGTGCTCCTCGTCCTCAGAGTCAGCACACTGGGGGCTTAGTTGGATCTTACCTGTTGTTGACTAGCATACCTAGTTCAGTCCACATCTCTGTGAGGTGTAAGCACAGTGCTCCTCGTCCTCAGAGTCAGCACACTGGGGGCTTAGTTGGATCTTACCTGTTGTTGACTAGCATACCTCGTTCAGTCCACATCTCTGTGAGGTGTAAGCACAGTGCTCCTCGTCCTCAGAGTCAGCACACTGGGGTTCTAGATCGCAGGGGAAATGCTTCCACAGACCTGGCCAGGTTGTACCAGAACAATTCCACTGGCCACCACTCCCCTGGCATTGAGATGATGATGACGATTAGTAACCTGCTATCTTGATCCATGTTCTAAACACATAAAGAGTGCTGGATTACTTTTACCACCATTTTAGGGGAGGCATGACTGAAACCAGCCCACCCACAGCTGGCTTTCGACCTCATGAGGGTCTCATCAGGTGGGCAAAACGGCTGAGTTCATACCCAGTCATGTGTGGCTTTCTCACCTCAACAATGAGGTCTTTCCACAATCGGAAGGTTTCCCTGTGTATACTGGCAAAATATACTGGCCAACAAGAGAAAGAGAGAGAAGAGAGAGAGCTCTCAGAGAGATAAGA
>JAGGCT020003389.1:0-5000 GCA_017654935.2 Phymorhynchus buccinoides | reverse complement strand
ACAGTCTGTAGGTTTATTCAGATATCGAAAAGGTTTGCTATCGATTAATTACTTCCCTGCGAATCAGCTTCATGCCAATTTGATTTATTCGAGGTCTTGGGTGTCCTGGCTGAAAATATGCTGAGAGTGTGATTCAAATAATTGATTGTCTTGACATTGAATCACAAATCACAAACAGTTTTATACTTTTTGGAGTTAGATGCCTCTATCCCCCTCAATTTCAATTTCATTTTCATATCATTTTCAATTTCAATTTCTATGTCATTGTTGTTGTTGTTGTTGCTTGCTTGTTCGTGCACGTTTTGTATGCATTTCATTTTCATTATCATGTTCTGTTCCATTCTCTTATTACTTGTGGCAGCCAATATTGTATAATCTACTTGTGTTTGAGCGCCTTGTATAAAAGCTTTAAGCTTGTTGTGCTCGTTCCAATTTGTTTTATGTTGCTGCTTTACTATGTATTATTCAATAAAACATTCGCTTAAACCAAAGTCCCGAAGTTTTTTTTATAATCAAGATAGTATTAAACTTTGATTGAAAGGTTTTTGTATGTTTCTTGATTGTGTTGTTGTTTTTTGGTTTTTTTTTGATCCTCCACTGTCCCCCGCCTTTCTTTTCTTTTCTTTTTGTCCCCTTTTTTTTGTTTTGAAGAGAGCACTTTTTTTTTTCTTCTTTTTTTTTATTTTTTTTTTTCTTCCCCCTCGCTACTCTCCGTCATTTGTATGTGTGATGAACTATTATGAGACATTTCTTTGGGGGGAAGTACTTAGTGTTCTTGTCCTGATAAATAAGTGTCTGGGTTTCTGTGTGACTTAGAGTTTTGGTGTACTGAAACACTAATACCATTTGTTGTGTGAGTGCGTAGTGCGTGGGCTCGTGGCGTGGCGCGCACGTGTGTTGTGTGCTTACGTGCGCTGGGTGTGTGCTCGCGTGTGTGTGTGCGTGTGCCCGCGTGTGCATGCGTGTGATGTGCGCATGCGCGTGTGTGTCTGTGTGTGTGTGTGTGGTGTGTGTGTGTGGTGTGTGTATGTAATTCTTAATGAATCAAAGTAGTTATTAATCTCTATCATGGCTACTGTCATGACATAGGCTTATTTTGAGTGTAACATTCTGCTCTGTATCTGCTGTTCTAAAATTAAGAATATTTGTACATTTGCATTTGTTTTCTTTTGAATACTTATGCACATTTTCCCAACTAATATTATATGGTTAGCTGTATTTTTAATATCATTTTCTATGTTAATTCTGCTTACTCCAAATAACACATCAAATACGGTGAGATTCAACCTGAATTCAATTTGAGCATGAATGTAATTTTCAAGTTGCTTCCAAAATGCTCTAACTTGTGGGCAGTTGAAGAAAAAATGTTCTAAATAATCGATTTCATTTCTGCAAATAGAGCATTTATTGTTTTCTACCAGCTTTATTTTTGCTTAGTAGTAAATTTGTAGGATAAATATTATGCAGTATATTCCATTGAAGCTCTCTTAATCGTGTTTCTTTGGTAGAGTGTTTTGCAATTAGTCAAGTCTCTTTGTTCATTTCGAAGTTAAGATTTCTTAGCCAAAAAACATGAGCACATGGTTTTAAATCATTAGTACTATTTTCTCTCAGTGTTTTCCTGATTAATTTCGGTTTATAGAAAAGGAGGTTATTTCCCACTTCATTGGTTGAATGCTGTTCTTCTAGAAGGGGTTCTGTCATCCAACGTTTCCAGGTATCTGGTATTGCGTTAATCAACGCATTGTATTCAAACACTAAGCTTGCTCGTCACTGTCCTATTTTGTTAAATATACTCCTGTAGAGGACATAAGTCTATCTTTCGTTTTCATTGATGATAATTATCTTTAACATATTCAAACCCGCCTCGCCTCCATGCCTTGAAAAAAGAAGAACTTGTCCTTTATATTTAACAATAGAGTTGTTCCATATCATTTGTTTGTAAAAGTTTTGTTGATTTATTTCATTTTCTTTGGTGATTGTTTTATTGTCAAGGTATGTGTGAAGCGCTTCCCTCCAAAAGGGGTTAACAATTTGACTGTTAAGCGTTAGGAATTTTGATCTACAATTGATATCGAACGCTCTCATGTTGTCAGCTAATTTATTCAAATTCCATTTTGGGATGCAGCACCAACTTTCGTTAGGCTCTGTATATAATTTTCGCATCCAATGTAAGTAAAAACTATCTTGCATTATGCTAATATTATTCATATTAACTCCTCCTTGTGCTTCATCTGCTTCCATTATTTTCCTTTTTATTTTTTCAAAGGCCTTCCTGTTTGATGTTTCCTTTGCCATATGAACTTATACAAAGTTATATTTATTTTTGTCAAGACATTTCCTGGTAAGCCAATCGACTGCATAACAAACACAAATTGACTCAACAAGAAGCATTTGACAATTATTATTTTACCATATATTCCAAGATCTCTTTTACTCCATATATTAATTAAATTGTTCATAACTTCCATTCTTTTGGACCAGTTTTCTTCTATCTCTACTGCTGCTCTGTCATTTCTAAAGTGTATTCCTAATATCTTAATTTGTTCTGTCAACATGAACGGCAAACTGTTTTCATGTATTTGAGTTCCTAGTTTCATTGCTTTTGTTTTTTGTATATTAAGTTTAAGACAAGAGAAACTTGACAATTCATTCACGATATCCCTTGCTTTTATCATGTCTGCTTTATTTTTTTTAAACATTGTAGTATCGTCTGCATATTTGTTTGATTTTAAGCTTGGTTGGTTCGTTGTCTTGGGATGGAAGTGCAATTCCTTGTATGTCACTATTACGAATTTTTATTGCAAGTAGCTCGACTGCAAGAACAAACACTAGCGGTGAAAATGGGCAGCCTTGCCTGATACCACATATAATAGGGAATGCTTCTGAGATCCACCCTCCATGATTTATACAGCTCATTGAATTTATTGTAATGACATTTACCCATTTTCTGAACTGTTCCCCAAAGCCAAATACATCAAAAGCATGCAACATAAAGGGTTTGGAAATAGAATCGAACACTTTTTGGTAGTCTATTGCAAGCAAATATCCGCATTTCTTCGTTTCATTTAAATAGTTAATAACGTCATCTATTGTGCGAATAACTGTTCAAGTAACCTTTTAAGTAACCCACTTGATCTTGATTTATTACTTTTCCAATTACCATATTAAGTCTTAACGCCAATGCTTTTGCTAGTATCTTGTAATCTGTGTTAGTAAGCGTAATGGGTCGCCAGTTATTTAATTTGTTTATGGGAAGATTAGTATCTTTGTGAATTAAAGTAATGACACCTTGTCTCTGACTATAAGACATTTCACCGTTCATAAATGCTTCGTTAAAACATTCTGTAACAAGTGTTTTTATGTGTAACCAAAAGAATTTCATAAATTCTATTGTTAATCCATCATTACCCGGAGCTGAGCCATTTTTCATCTGACGTAGTGCTTCACCTGTTTCAGTTTCACTCATCATGGGGGGGGGGGGGTGTGAGTTTGTGGGGGGGGGGGTGGGGGGGGGGGGGAGGGGGGGGGCGCCATCGCAAAGTGCTGATTCATCATCATCCAGCTTAGCAAAGTGTTCTCCTCTAAGAAAATTATCAACCTTTGAAGTCATATTTTCTTCATCAATTACCCTAGAGTATAATGTTGAGTAAAAATGTGTTTGTTCTTTTAACACGTCTGATTGATTTGTTATAATCTCTCCGTTTTCTTTTTCTAGTTGTCTTATTGTGTTCTTCTTGCCCCTGTACATTTCGAAATTTAAAAAAATATTTTGTGTTCTTTTCCCCCTCCACCACCCATTTTATTCTTTGCCCTAGTTTGAGCTCCCCTTGCTTTCTCTAGTGACATCATTTCAAGCTTTTTCTTAATTCCTATAATTTGAGTAAGTAAATGTTCGCCAATATTAACCTAGAATCAATGTTGCGCATTGTGTTTGTTTGTCTCAATGTCCTTCTGGAGAATCTATTTTTGTAATTCACAAGAGCTCATTTTCGGTTACTGTTGCGCTTTATGTTTTCCACAAATTCTATGCACCTATAGTGTAAATTTTACCTTTCATTTGTACACCCATCCCATTGCTCTAGATGATTTTGGTCGTAAACATCACTGAGTTTGCTTTCATTAACCCCAAATCCTAATTAATAACTCATTCATTTTGTTGGTAGTAGAGATGTTGTTATCGTCGTAAGGGTGACTTCACTTATGTAAATCTCCAGTAAGCCTGGCCTCTTTACAAATCGCGCAGTTATTCATTTCCATAATAACCGCTCTGTGGTCTGTATTTGCTACGGACAGTATGTTGCATGACACGCATGTCTCCACAGCTCCTTGATTAACAAAGTAAAAGTCAATACGACGAGCTGTAAAGGGGTTCTGCCTGCACCAAGTGTAATATTTTTCTTCTCCGTGAAATACTCTCCAAACATCTAACAACTCTCTATTAATAACCAGCTCGTTAAATTTCTTTATCTCTTTTTCACCGTGTGGACCTCCCGAAAATTATGTCAAGATTATTACGTAAAACCGAATTAAAAAATCCCATAAATTATTTTCTTTGATTAGATGATGACAGAACGCCTTCCAACGTTTTTAAAAAAAGCGCAATTTCTCATTTACTTCGTTTGGGCGTAAACATTAACTCTAACTATTTCTTTTGCTTCTGTTTTTACTGACACTACAATATCCTATCTAGCCTTCTTTCCAGTTGAACATTTCTTTCAGCTGTTTTGAAAATAAGTAGTATTACTTGTCCCTTACTGTGTGCTGTTCCACTGCAATAAAATAACTACCTCCCAATGTTTTTCCCAGATCTCAGCATCGTTTATATTATGTGTGTTTCTTGCAGACAAATGACGTCTAGCTTTTGTGTTTAAATAAGAAAACATAGCAGTTATGTCTACGTTTTGTTTTCAATCCACGTTTGATTCAAAGACATTATACGAAGTCATCCATTTTTAAATTTTACTGATTTGGTTTGTTCTCTCGGGGTTTTTTTCCTC
>JAGGCT020000338.1:0-22102 GCA_017654935.2 Phymorhynchus buccinoides | reverse complement strand
TGTGGAGCACACGAAGAACGTCATGGAGGCGAGCTGTGCCTCACTGATGAGGCGTGATGACCTGACTGCAGAATGTCTGTTCACAATCGACCCGCCTGGCTCCGAGGATCTGGACGACGCCATCAGCGTCAGGAAAGAGGGTCAGCACGTTGTGGTCGGCGTGCACATTGCTGATGTGGCGGCGGTGGTAGAGCGGGACAGCGGTGTGGACCAGGAGGCCAGAAGAAGGGCCGTGACCTTCTACCCCCTCCAGCGACGACCCCACTGTATGCTGCCAGAGCCTCTCAGCCACGGCAAGTGTAGCCTCCTCCCGGGCCAGCAGCGCCTGGCTTTCTCCGTCTTCTTCACCTTCGACCATGAGGGAAAGCAAGTGGACGACCCTGAGATCAGGCGCACGGTCATCAGATCCAGTCAGCAGCTGACCTACAAGGGCGCGCAGAGAGTCATTGAAGGAGAAATGGAAAATGACGTGGATCCCGCCATTCAAGAAGACATACGGCAGATTCACCAGATCACCTCCAAGCTGCGGAAAAAACGACTAAAAGAATCAGTGTTTTTCATTCCCTTCGAGGACCCCAGACTGCCGGATATGGAGGAGGTGAACGACGCTCCTGACGCCCACGCTCTGATCGAGGAGCTGATGATCCTGACCAACCATCATGTGGCCCATTATCTGAAGCAGAGGCCCCTGTACCGGGACAGTCTGATCGTGCGCAGCCACAAGGCACCCAGCTTTGAGGAGCTGGCCCAGTGGCGGGACAAGGAGGGCCAGGTGACCGACCTGGTGATGCAGCTGCAGGGAAAGCAAGTCACTCCACAGCAACAGCTGTCTGTCCTCAACCCCTCCCCTGCCCTTGGTCCATACTCACGGCCTGATGTCATAGTTCAGCGCCAGATTTGGGAGCGGCTGTGTCGTCACCTGGAGGAAGGGGAGGTGGAGGAGGCCAGGAGATTGGCCTTCACGGACGCTCTGCACCCTCTGCAGTGGCTGGCCTCCAGCAGCTGGATGGAACTGATGGAGTCGGCCCAGTACAGGTGTGCCTACGGCCTCAACGGTCCGGACCTGGCCCACTTCGGCCTGTCCCTGCCCGTGTACACCCACTTCAGCTCCCCCATCCGCAGGTACGCCGACCTGCACGTGCAGCGTGTCCTGCACGCGGCTCTGGACGGCAAGGCCCCGGGCTGCAGTGCTGACGAGGTCACCGCGCTGTGCCACCGCATAAACAGCGCCACCTCCAGGCAGAAGGCCTTCTCCAAGGGGTGCCTGGCCCTCAGGCTGGCTGAACAGCTGCTGCGTCAGCCCCTGGTGTTCAGGAGTTTCGTGGACCGGGTGGACGACGAGCAGCTGACGATGATGGTGCCTTCACTGCACAGGGTGCAGGACCGCCAGCAGCAGGTCCCCTTCAGCGTGCTGGGCGTCAGTAGTCAGCCGGAACTGACCACAGACACCGCACGGAAGGTTGACCAGGTCAAGGTCCAGTGGAGCAGGAAGTTCTATGACAACAGAGGCACATGTCCTGGAAGTCTCGTCCTCGTCCGGAAGCACTTGGAAGAAGCTCAGAGCAGCCCACCCAACTCTGCTATGGTCATGACTCTCTCCCCAGACCTGTTGAGCGTGGCTGTCAAACAGCAGGACTGGACCAGGATTGTGAGAACCTTGTTGTCAGACGACGATCAGTCCTGGGACAGGGTGCCACAGCCACGGAGCAGAGGCCAGTTGGAAGTGGAGTTCATGTCTTCAGAAAAAGGGGATTGGAAAGTCTCTCAGCACCCCGTTCATTTCCACAGGACCTACACGCGAGGACAGATCCTCCAGCTGCAGATGTCATCAGAACCCAACAGGGGATTGCTGAAGCCGTGCATTGAACTGGTGCACTTGGCCCGCAACGTGTGCACGTGCACCCTGCATGTCTCAGCCCCCGTACTGACCTTGACCCGACCCGCCACGCGCAGCACGCGCGACCAGCAGTTCCCCAGCTACCTGGAATACATCAAGGCCTGGATGCCGCTGCTGGAAATGGAGGCAGCCATGGGTGCCGGGGATGGCGACAGCGCCGTCGTCATCGACAACGTGAAGGTCACCTTGAAAGCTCAGGCTTCCAAAAGCGTGCCCTTCACGGGCTGCTTCACCATCAGTGCCTCCTTCTGCTACACGCGGGGCATCGAGATTGGTGGAAAGTCCGGCGCCAGTTCCAGTCGCGATGATTGCGTCAGCGACGCGTTTTCTCTGGATGGTGAAAGGGACATGTCTTTCCCTCAGGACTACCTGTGTCTGCGATACAAGACGGCCTGCGACAGTGTCACCTTGTCCAGGGGGAGGGAGAGTGGGCTGGGGGACGCGGTGGACAGGCAGTTCACCTGGCTGTCCCACGCCAGTGTGGTGGATGTGCTCCACAAAGGGGAGAAGAGAGACGACGGTGGGGAGCTGCGGGTGACCTTTGCCCTCTGCCCCTCCAGCCCCCTGCCCCCTCCCCCGCAGCTGTTGAAGAAGGAGGGGGGCAGTGTGACCGTGGAGCTGCTGCCTAAGGCTGAGGTGGACAGGTGAGTGGGAAGGAGGATTGTGAATGAGGCCATTTAATTTTGGTGATGCACTGAAAGGATAGGTGGTTACGTTAAAACGTTTGAACTAATATACACATGCTTAGACATACATGCACCTTCACACGCATAAGTCTACACAAGACTAAGTCGAACAAGTTAGGAGAACAGTCACTGGGTCCACTTCACACTGATGATGCTCTGAAATTGTGGATGATTGCAGTGTATGCCGCAGCACTTAAGTAACGTCCGAAAACCGTTGCACATTCCCTACACAAACATTCACATTAGTGAATAGTGTGACACGCATGTTTTCACAATGCAGGAATTATACATTTACCCATGTGAATTTGCGGACACAGGCACTGACACACGTGTTCCCCAGACGTAATTATAATATAGACATATTGCATTGATGAATATTAGTTACATGTATGGTGTGTGGAAGATGCAAATCTGTTAATGTTTTGTGTGGACATTGTATGATTGATCATTGTCCAAGATTGTGAATAAAATATCAAAAGAAGTTTGTAAATTATATTGATCAAAGTCCCAAAACCTGACTAAAACCCAAACAGATGGGTGTAAATTATTTGTACTGTCTATGCAGGAGAGCCCAGGAGATTCTCATTAGGCTCCAAGACCCTGGACGGAAGCTGGCCCGTGCTATTGCGTTCGGCAAGAAGCTTCCCAAACTGGGTAAGTCATTCTTTCCTTCGTTTGTTCCCTATCCAATTTGTTATTGATGAACCATTACTAGCCAGATGTTTTACATCGCACAGCAGCCATTTTCAATATCGGAATGCATATTTTGCTTTTGGCTACAAGATGGAGGTGACATTGTCATGAAACAAAGGTGAATAATTCGCCCAAAATCATAGACTTCGTTATTTTAACTTTCTTATGTCATGCATGATAATTATCCTTCGCAGATGAAGATCATCTGGTGCTGGGCTCAAAGGACCAATATCACGAGGTGTACAAGTGCACGAAGCTGCCCAAGAACAACATGGCTCAGCTGGTGGCCATCAAGAAAGCCCTGACCAGGAGTGTCAGCATGATCCAGGGTCCGCCAGGTCAGTCAGTCATTGGAACAGGCTTCAAGAAGTTGAATGTTGACACGTGGGGGTGGGGGAGCATGTGTATGTGCAAGGAATTGCCACAAGAAGGCACATGCACAGTTTGATACAGATAATCCACGAACTACGTTTTACTAAAAACAATTAGGGGTTTGCCCTGCATACATGTACTTTTTGTTAGCTTTTGTAATTCTTTACATATTGTGTTAGATATCAGAAAGGAAAAAAGAAGCTTTGACTTTTGGCCTGTATCATTATTGTTTACATCCTTGGTTCACTACCACATTAATTTAAATGGAGGCACTGGAAATGCACCTTATTGTCCAGGGTAAAGATGTTGATTCAGTAACTCGACACCCAAACGCGTTACGATATTAACTAAAAACATGAAATTCTAACTGGTGGCAACCTAAGTCGACTGGCATTTGGTGTGATTCTTTCTTTTTTGTGCATTTTGTATTTGTTTAATTTTTTTCTTTTCAGTTTGAAGAGATATCTTGCTTGCAAATCATTGCAGTTTTGTTGACAGGAGAGAGTGGGAAAAATCCAGCTACATTTTGCTTGTATATATTGAATCAACTTACCTAATTATCCATACATGGTATATCGTTCCCAAATGTTCTACATAATTCATTGTTTAGAAATAGGCTATAGGACATGACGGGTTATGGTTTAATTAAGAATATAACAGTTAGCCTGTAAGCACTAATTAAAACCACCTTCTTGCAGGAGAGCTGAAGCTCAAGCTGGGCCCAGAGAACTGTCCCAAGATGGTGAGGGCGTATGGGTCAGCCATTGAAGCCAAGGACTACCCTGGCCCCACTGCAGACATCAAACCATTGCGAGGCATGCGGGATCTCCGCTGTGATCCTGAACTGCAGGTGACGTTTGTGTTCATTCCTTATTGCTTTGTCTTTTCTCTCTAGTCGTGCGAAGGCATGTTGTACAAAATGGATTTATTTTCTCGCTTCTCTAGGAAAGTTTCACGTAAAGTGTAAAAACGTAGATGGTTTGAAACGAAACATGGAGTTACTCAATTTACAAATTATACATTAAGATTAAAATTATAGCCCCGTCGACAACTAAGGCCATGTCAGGGCTTTCACCACGTTAAATCTTACCACGTACACAAATTATACAATGTCTAACATGGATTGGTGATTTTCACATAGTGAGAGGCTAATGCCAAGATACATCACGTTTCAGATTCCCATTGTCAATGCAGAAACTTTTCATCCAAGTGTCAGATTATTATTCTCTTATGAAAGCAAAGGTGAATATAGTTGATATCTTTTTTCTGCCTTTCCACAGGCCGTTCAATGTCTTAGATATGGCCAACCTTTCATGTCGCTGAAAGGTTTACAGTTTATTAGCTGTCGTTGAAAACAATTATGGACATCATCATATGCAACATGCATCATGCCTCTGCACAACGGTTATAGTACATTGCCCACCATTGAAGAAAAAAGCGAATAGTTAGGCTGCCTTAAACGTCCCTGGGCACCTCCACATGCAACGATGAATTTCATAGGATGAAACAGTATTAGCATTGAACACACAGAGTGCATCAAATCAAAATGCATGGAAAATCCCTATAATGCTTTGGCCTTTCTGTTCGTACTGTTACTACTATCACAGCATATCACCGCTTCTTTGCTTTTGTGTTTTGTTTAAATACATGGAAAAATCCCTGTAATGCTTTGGCCTTTCTGTTCGTACTATCACAGCATATCACCGCTACTTTGGTGTTTTTGTTTTGTTTAAATACATGGAAAAATCCCTGTAATGCTTTGGCCTTTCTGTTTGTACTATCACAGCTTATCACCGCTACTTCGGTGGGTTTTATTTGTTTCTGAACAGGACATGGCTCTTCACCACCTCATCCGACAAGACGGCAAACCTTACGCGGAGGAGATAGCGGAGTTTGACAAGCACTTTGACCAGTGCCGGCAGCAGCCTCACGTGCACAGCGTGACGGTGAAGCAGATGAAGAGGTACCGGCGCCTGCTGTTCCAGGCCAGCACTGAGGAGCTGAGGCACTATGAAGTGGTGCTGGCCACCTGTGCCGTGGGGGGCAATAGGAAGGTGGTGAAGGGCGTCAAGGGCACCATGTTCCAGGTTAGACAAAGATGTTGAAATTAAAAGTATGTCCGAATTTTTAGCAATTTACAAATAATACAAAGGGGACCATTAAGATGTAATCACAGGGATACCCTGACGGATGCGTTTTTGCAAGAAACACGTCAAGATCAACAGGAAAACACCCTTTACAGAGATCGCAACACTCACTTTGCTCTGGTTTCCTAGAAATCAAACCATCAAATCTGCGATTCCTCCTTGGCGGAGGTGCTGGAAGTGAGATTATTGAAAGACAAGGAAGTGGCTTGTCTTTTGTAATGGCCGCCTGAGGCAGACCAAATCGTTTGCACGAAATTTCCACAATACAAGCATTTTTTTTAAAGCTGTTTTATAGTTTTCCAAAATGAGTTTCGCTCTCAACAAAGGAAATAGCTCCAATTTTATTTACTGCACTACAAAGAAGAAAAAGCTTCAACCACTCTTGAGTGGCCTCCACCCACCCATCCAAAATGGCTTCTCTCTCCGACAACGTCGACAAGGAGGAATCACCGTTTTGACGGTTTGATTTCCAGGAAACCAGAACAAAGTGAGTGTTCTGATCCTTGAAAAGGTTGTCTTTCTGGTGATCTCGACGTGTTTCTTGCAAAAACTCATCTGTCAGGGTGTCCCTTTAATCTTTGCCGTGCTTCATGGGTCGTCCAAGACCCAGAGACGCACAAATGACTTAATATCTCAGGAACTCTTTGGACTATGATAGTACAATTTAGGTATTTTTTTAAAACATAGTTTGGCATATGTCAGCAAGTTTTGGTGACAATACAGTAAAAACTAAAGTAATAATTAGATATGTCATTTGAACATACTTCTCCGATGTAACGCGGGTCACGGAGGACCCATACTTTAAAGAGCAGAAATATGTCACTGCAGTGCATTGAGTATGGGTCGTGGGAGACCCGCGCCATCTGGAGAAGTATAAACACATGGTGACTCTTTGACGAGTATGGGTCCTGGAGAACCCGCATAATCTGGAGAGGGATAAATACTGTTAAAATGCATGTACAAATCTGTGGGTATACGAGGAGACCCGCATCATCTGGAGAAGTATAATCACAAGCAACATCTGGTAAAGGTTAACCCTTTCGCCGCCAGTCATTTTTAGCCAACACTTTCTGTCAAACTTACCGTGGTAAAGAAAAGTTGGCATGTGCAATGGCTCCCCCCCACCTGCGTGCGCATATTGACCCTTCCAACGGAAGTGTCGCCATCTTAGTCCTTATTTGTGTGTAAACAAAGTGAAAATGTTATCTAAATGTGTAAAGAAAACATCCAGATGTTATAAATACAGTTTAGATAAGTTTCGAATTGGAACAGCCAAATACGCAGCATCGATCTGGCATTTTTCAAACAAAGTTACTGACTAAGATGGCGGTCTCCCATAATATGGCGCTCCTTGTGGCCATATATGACGACACGTGGGTACAAGCCATATTGTGACATGTATCAAATTAAGGCCTTTGTTTATCTCCCAAAATTAACAACATACGGTAATAGAATAACAGATCTTACTTTCACACCTTTTATTGACTTGGGTCATAGTCAGTGTGGTGCTAAAATGCGACATTGGCGGTGAAAGGGTTAAGGTCCCCTGGCTGTATTATGACCATAGCGACAGTGAATTAATCGTTCAGTGTGTCTGTGGCCTGGTACTGGAAAGTGGAGTCTACCATTCTCCTTACAACGCTTTAGTCTAACGTCAATGGAAGTGAGGTATCCATTTGCAGCTTCTTCTTCTGAATGGAGCGAAGAATATAGGAGTGACGTGTTTTCCCCACAGAAACAAAACCAAGCAAAACAGGAGTCAGACTGGCAACTTTGGCATTACGAGCCATCTGACATGAGTGCTTGCAGTGGATAATTTTCTAAATTGCTGATTGGTTCCCGAGAATCATTGTCTTTACTGTAGCGTTTCTGCCTGGTTGATGAAGCTATCCATGTGCAGTAAAGTATCTAAACTATTGAGTCCTTGCAGCTCATCATTTGCAGTAATGCATACAGATTACCAGAAGGTTGAAGCTGAGCACTTGCCCTACTGTATCTAAACTGCTGACTGTTTGCAGCTGATGTTTTGCATGAATATATCTCTTAACTGCCGATTGGTGTCAGCTGATCATTTGCATCAATGTCTATAAATTGCTGACGATTGCCTGCAGCTAATCCTTTGTAGTAACGCATCCAGAACTGCAACATGTTGCTAGATGAGCACTTGTAGTAATGTTCTAAAATTGTCAATCGGTTGTAACTGATCATGTATATGAGTATAAATACACTGCGCTGACTGTTGGCAGCTGATCATTGACGAGTGCGCCATGAGCCCTGAGCCCCACAGCCTGGTGCCTCTGATGGGCACGGATGCCCAGCAGGTGGTGCTGATCGGGGACCACAAGCAGCTGAGGCCCATCCTGCGATGCCAGGCCGCCGCTGACCTGGGCCTGGACAAGTCCCTGTTTGAGAGGCTCTTCCAGAAGTACCCCGAGCACACCACCTTCCTCAACATCCAATACAGGATGGTAAGCAGTCTTTTTTTTAAGGAACTGTAGGTGTAGGGCACACACATACATATAAGCGCAAGTTCCGTGCGGAAACCCATGCGCAATTTGCAAGAACAAATCTGGAAGTACGAAATATGAAAAAGTTTGCCCATTTCATGCGGAAACCCATGCACAAACCAATCCGCTTATTTCTTATAGAAGTGTATGGGGTTTCTGTACGGAACTTGCGGATTGCGGATCTACTGTGCATTAGTTCTAATTGTTGCTTCTGCTTTGGATGCTGCTGCCTCTGATGCTACTGCCAGACGTTCCATGACTGCACAATTTCCTCAGTGATTGGTGATTGTTACTGATTCTTTTTACTGCCATTATGCTAGACTCTAGTCGATGCTGCTACTTTGTCCAAAATGCTGCTACTTTGTCCACTGCCACTTTTCATGACTAGATTCTTTTATTGCTATTGGTGTCTGATGACGCTCTGCATGCTGCTACTTTGTCCACTGCCACTTTTCAGTGATGCTGCTCTTCTGCTCTGCATGCTGCTATGTCCACTATTGATACTCTTCTGCTCTGCATGCTGCTACTTTGTCCACTGCCACTTTTCAGTGATGCTATTGATACTCTTCTGCTCTGCATGCTGCTACTTTGTCCACTGCCACTTTTCAGTGATGCTATTGATACTCTTCTGCTCTGCATGCTGCTACTTTGTCCACTGCCACTTTTCAGTGATACTGTTGATACTCTTCTGCTCTGCATGCTGCTACTTTGTCCACTGCCACTTTTCAGTGATGCTAGTCTGCATGCTACTTGATACTCTTCTGCTCTGCATGCATGCTGCTACTTTGTGTCCACTGATGCCACTTTGCTACTCAGTGATGCTATTGATACTCTTCTGCTCTGCATGCTGCTACTTTGTCCACTGCCACTTTTCAGTGATGCCACTTTTCAGCATGCAGAGCAGAAGAGTATCAACAGCATCACTGCAAAGTGCTACTTGTCCATACATCAGATGCAGATAGAGTTCTGCTCTGCATGCTGCTACTTTGTCCAGCATGCAGAGCTGTCTCTGCATGCTGCTACTATGTCTGCCACTTTTCAGTGATGCTGTTGATACTCTTCTGCTCTGCATGCCACTTTGCTACTTTGTCAGTGATGCTGTTGAACTCTTCTGCTCTGCATGCTGCTACTTTGTCCACTGCCACTTTTCAGTGATGCTGTTGATACTCTTCTGCTCTGCATGCTGCTACTTTGTCCACTGCCACTTTTCAGTGATGCTGTTGATTGATACTCTTCTGCTCTGCATGCTGCTACTTTGTCCACTGCCACTTTTCAGTGATGCTGTTGATACTCTTCTGCTCTGCATGCTGCTACTTTGTCCACTGCCACTTTTCAGTGATGCTGTTGATACTCTTCTGCTCTGCATGCTGCTACTTTGTCCACTGCCACTTTTCAGTGATGCTGTTGATACTCTTCTGCTCTGCATGCTGCTACTTTGTCCACTGCCACTTTTCAGTGATGCTGTTGATACTCTTTCTGCTCTGCATGCTGCTACTTTGTCCACTGCCACTTTTCAGTGATGCTGATTGATACTCTTCTGCTCTGCATGCTGCTACTTTGTCCACTGCCACTTTTCAGTGATGCTGTTGATACTCTTCTGCTCTGCATGCTGCTACTATGTCCACTGCCACTTTTCAGTTTTGATACTCTTCTGCTCTGCAGTGTTTCATTGATGCTGTTGATACTCTTCTGCTCTGCATGCTACTTTGTCCACTGCCACTTTTCAGCTGCTTTGATACTCTTCTGCTCTGCATGCTGCTACTTTGTCCACTGCCACTTTTCAGTGATGCTGTTGATACTCTTCTGCTCTGCATGCTGCTACTTTGTCCACTGCCACTTTTCAGTGATGCTGTTGATACTCTTCTGCTCTGCATGCTGCTACTTTGTCCACTGCCACTTTTCAGTGATGCTGTTGATACTCTTCTGCTCTGCATGCTGCTACTTTGTCCACTGCCACTTTTCAGTGATGCTGTTGATACTCTTCTGCTCTGCATGCTGCTACTTTGTCCACTGCCACTTTTCAGTGATGCTGTTGATACTCTTCTGCTCTGCATGCTGCTACTTTGTCCACTGCCACTTTTCAGTGATGCTGTTGATACTCTTCTGCTCTGCATGCTGCTACTTTGTCCACTAGATGCTGTTGATACTCTTCTGCTCTGCATGCTGCTACTTTTGTACTACTGACACTTTTCAGTGATGCTGCACTCTACAATTACTACCACTTTTCAGTGATGCACCACTGCTCTGCATGGGCTGCACGTGATGCGCATTCACAAACACGCGCATTCACATACATCACTTATTCTTCTTATTATTCTTCTGCGTTCCCAGGCCATTTGGCCATAATAAAATGTTTTATTAGGCTACTACATCCTGCATGCCACTGAGATCACCAACTACAGTTCTTGTTTCATGGTATATCTCCAGCACCCAGAGATATGCGCCTTCCCTTCCTCCGAGTTCTACGATGGGGTCCTGACCACAGGCTACTCTACGCTGTGGGGAGGGGAGGTGCTGCCCATATGGCCCAGCTACCTTGACCAGCCCGTGCCTCACCTGCTGGTCAACGTGTGTGGCCAGGAGGAGATGCTGACCGTCAACACGGACCAGGGCAACGAGCGGTCCAAGTCCAACGCTCTGGAAGCGGACAAAGTGGTGAGAATGAGAACAAGAGATTAATAGTGAAATAAAAAAATAACAAAAATGCACGTTTAAGGAAACAAAAGAAAACAAGAGCGCTGTCGAGTTAGATTTAAAATAAGGTTATTATCTGCCGTTGTGACTCGAAGCTCGATAGGAAACGTCTGCTTCAGGTAAATACCACTGTACAAAAGTTGAAGTGATTCTATACAGCAGTCCATTTATGAATAGCACGAAGTAACAAAACAGCAAACTGACAGACACGACAATCGCATAAACCCTCTATCCAAGGAATGTGGCAGAGGGTAAAAACAATCTCTATAACTCAAAATCTTAGAATTGAAAAATAACACTTTCGGGGATTTATATTGCTCTGAATTGCTGTTAGTTTTGACTCGTTTTGTTCTGAAGAGTATGTTGAATGAAAGTTTAAATCAAGGTTCTTAAGTTTTAAAACTGATCTCTGTTTAAGAAAGAAGGCCATGCCTTTCGGATCACGGGTTGTTTTTCAATGACTGGTTTTCTGTTTCTGTTGTATTTTCAATTTTTAAAACAGACCTATGGTACAAAATGTCTAGCTTGTTTTGTTTCGTTTTTTTGTTCGTTTATTGTTGTTTTCTGTCAAAGTCCATTTTAAAGCCTGAACACTGTGTTTTCTTTTTTCTGAAATAAAGCAAGGTCCTTCTATATTGTCCTAGTTTTGGTCCATTAGGGGGCGGCTGTACGGGTGCGCGTGTGTGTATGGAGAGAGAGAGAGAGAGAGAGAGAGAGAGAGAGAGAGAGAGAGAGAGAGAGAGAGAGAGAGAGAGAGAGAGAGAGAGAGAGAGAAAGAGACTTTCGATCAAATGACTTTGAAAACTTTTAAAACTTTTAACTTTATTTTTCAAGGAGAGAGAGAAAGCCTGAACACTGTGTTTTCTTTTTTCTGAGAGAGAGAGAGAGAGAGAGAGAGAGAGAGAGAGAGAGAGAGAGAGAGAGAGAGAGAGAGAGAGAGAGAGAGAGAGAGAGAGAGAGAGAGAGAGAGAGAGAGAGAGAGAGAGAGAGAGAGAGAGGGGTTGGGCGCATAGGGTATAGGGTCGTCTTCCAGTTCTCTAATGCACAGAATTGTAGCCCATCTACATCTGAGTAATGCTGCGTCTTAAGGGACCATCAATCCAACTGTGACGTTTTTGGGGTGGTACATATTTGCAATGGTTTGTATTTTATTTATTTCCAGATTGAGATCGTCACCTTCCTGAAGTGCAATGGTTTGTATTTTAACTATTTCCAGATTGAGATCGTCACCTTCCTGAAGCGCAATGGTTTGTATTTTAACTATTTCCAGATTGAGATCGTCACCTTCCTGAAGCGCAATGGTTTGTATTTTAACTATTTCCAGATTGAGATCGTCACCTTCCTGAAGCGCAATGGTTTGTATTTTAACTATTTCCAGATTGAGATCGTCACCTACCTGAAGCGCAATGGTTTGTATTTTAACTATTTCCAGATTGAGATCGTCACCTACCTGAAGCGCAATGGTTTGTATTTTAACTATTTCCAGATTGAGATCGTCGCCTACCTGAAGCGCAATGGTTTGTATTTTAACTATTTCCAGATTGAGATCGTCGCCTACCTGAAGCGCAATGGTTTGTATTTTAACTATTTCCAGATTGAGATCGTCGCCTTCCTGAAGCGCAATGGTTTGTATTTTAACTATTTCCAGATTGAGATCTCCAGGTCGGTGTGGCTGCCCCAAAGCTGCACCTGCAGCTCCACCCCCCCTGACCAGGTTTTCCCTTTGCTTACTGTTTTCCCTTTGCTTCCGGTCCACACTCCTGCCTTTTTTCAAAAACATTTCCTCCAGCCGAAGTCGGACTTGCTGGGCCTAACTATTTCTTAGTTCGGCGCATAACGGCAGCATGACGCATCTGCACTCATAATTGACAGAAAACTGAGCGATCGAAGAAGAAGAAGAAGAAGATCGTCACCTTCCTGAAGCGCAATGGTTTGTATTTTAACTATTTCCAGATTGAGATCGTCACCTTCCTGAAGCGCATGTTCCGCAAGCTGAAGGTGGAGCGTCAGGGGATCAAGGTGCTGACGCAGTACAACGCTCAGCGCCACCTGCTGGAGGGCAAGCTAAAGGAGGCCATCGAGGGCAACAAGGAGGTGTTCGACCCGCTACGACAAGACCAAGATCACCGTTAGCACTGTGGTGTCCAGCCAAGGTGAAGAATTAGCTGTACAGTATGCACTGCTTTTTTTCTTTCGTTTCTTTTTCTTCTTTAGTTTCCTCCTTTTTGTATTGTATTTTTGTTCACTGTCTTTTTCCTTCTCTGTCTCTTTCTCGCTTCTTTTTCTCATCCCCCACCCTTCATTTCCATTATATTTTTGGTCTATTTACCTTTCCTCTGGAATGGAGCTGATCTATGGTCTCGAAAAATCCTTACAAGACCCTGATGGGACTTGCTCCCAAGACTGCGCAGCTAGGAACTCTGAGCCACGGTGGCTGGTGCCAAAGTGCAATGCTTACAACAGTCCTTGACTCCCTCCACAAATGGCTGTTATCATTGGTTGATATGGGACTGAAGTTGGGGGCTGATAGTACACTGATAGCTGTGCGAGCAATGATTTGCGCTACTGTGATTGAAAATCAGGGTTTGGTTTCATCTTTTTGTGTGAAAGACCATCGCTTTCAAAGTAGGAGACGTTTGCTCTGTCTTCTGAGAAAGACTAGGAATCTCAAACGAGAAGGCATTTGTACAGGCACGTAGTAGGCCTACTGCAGCCATAACTGCATATTGGGACCTTCCTCAACACCAGCTGTCCTCAAATCCTTTCTAGCCGGAGGAGTGGGTTTGTGCCCTGGGCAAGGCATCTCTAATATAAACACAGTTTTGCCCAGTGCTCCAATATAGCAGCTGCCTCCTCTGCTGCGTGGAAGTCAGAGTCTAACGTGACTGCTGGCATACATTTATACGTACACAAACAAACATGCTCATAACTGTATGCACAGATGCACAGACATGCATGATTTTGGTATTTGGTATATTCTAGTCACAGAGACTTATCGCTGTGAAATTCGGGCTGCTCTTCCCCGGAGAGCACGTCACCGCAGGTGCAGCACCTACCCACATTTTGGGGGGTTGAGGAGGGTGAGGAGGGTGTGTGGGCACACTTGGAAAACCTAGCTATCAATTTGGCCATACCAGGCAACGGGATTTCTCCCCGCTCTTACCGACTTTCAACTGCCGTGGGATTTTTACGTGCGTAAAGCGCACGGGTCAAACTAGCTTTAAGTCCCCATCCGAAGGACTCGACGTTCAGTTCGATTTTCCTGTCAAACTAGAAAGAAAGGGCGAGGCGGGATTCGAACCCAGGTCACTCACGCTGCAGTCACGCATTACATTTGGCAGGCGAACGTTTTAGCCACTCAGCCACCTTTCTCCCTAGAAATCCACGAATGCATGCAGGTTCAGTCAAACACGCAAACGCACAACTACGTTCACGCACACACATACACACACTTACACACTTACGCACTAACTGTACTTAAGACAAGCACAGAACAAACGCAGTCATATAGTAGTGTGTATTTTGATATCTGCTCCTGTGCCCTATCATTAACCTACGTTGGGTTTTGTGGTAATGAAGCGGATGTTCAATGTTGATGTTGAGACCAAGACACACCCCTTTATTAATTGTATACATGCACACAGACAGAGACAACCACAGACTGACGCATGCACGGAACAACCTATGTGATAATGTATGCGTGTGTGCGTCTTCTTCTTCTTCTTGGCTGTGTGCGGCCACAATCATCACCTTGATTGTTTTTGCCAGGGAACCGGGGACGGGGGTTGTGGGGGTGGGGGTTAAGCCACTCTGGTTGGAAGAAAAGGCCTTAATTAAGAAGGCCTGAAAAGAAAACTTTAGAACTAGAGGGAAGACAGTTAATATACAGACAATTACACAACTATCTAAGTAAAGGGGCCGCCACACTGCATAAGATTCGATCCCAATGCGATCCGATTATGACATTCGTGAGGCATGATTCTCGTGACATTCTACTGCCTAAATGAATCTGATGAAATCCTACTGGCTTTGTTCGCTGTATTTGTTTCACCCCCGTACACGGATCTGGTGAAATATCTGTTGTTTTTGTATCAGACATTTGATTTGATTCGTGTATTGGGGGTCTACATGAGTACAGTGAACACAAATAGTAGAAGTATTTTTTAGACGGAAGTATTTCACGTAAATCATGACTCACAGACATCGTCACAATCGGATCACATTGGCGATCGAATCGCATGCAGTGTAGCTGATCGCTGCTGTAACTTGGCTTTGCATACAGAGTGAACCTGTACATCACCAGCCCTGGCCCTGCTTAAGGTGAACGATGAGTTCGGCTCATGTTGGTGTGTGTGTACCTAACAGGTGTGTGTGTACCTAACAGGCGGTGAGTGTGTACCTAACAGGCGGTGTGTGTGTACCTAACAGGCGGTGAGTGGGACTACGTGATAGTGAGCACGGTGCGCTCCCTGCCTTCCTACCTGATAGAGCCCAACCCCACCCACGGCTGGTGCCGCCAGAACATGGGCTTCATCACCGACAAGAACCAGGTCAACGTGGCTCTCACCAGGGCTAGGAGGGGACTCTTCATCGTGGGTATGTGGGTAACACACAGAGAGAGAGAGAGAGAGAGAGAGAGAGAGAGAGAGAGAGAGAGAGAGAGAGAGAGAGAGAGAGAGAGAGAGAGAGAGAGAGAGACAGAACCAGGTCAACGTGGCTCTCACCAGGGCTAGGAGGGGACTCTTCATCGATGAACAGGACCATGAAGTTTGAGAGAGAGAGAGAGAGAGAGAGAGAGAGAGTAGTCTCACGATGAACAGGACCATGAAGTTTGCACATTTTAAAGATGTTTTAAGCCACTTGTTGATTTTTTGAAATAAAATAAGAAGAGATCCCAATGTATGGGCCTATGCACAGAGAGAGAGAGAGAGAGAGAGAGAGAGAGAGAGAGAGAGAGAGAGAGAGAGAGAGAGAGAGAGAGAGAGAGAGAATGTTTGTGGCTTCATCACCGACAGCAACCAGGTCAACGTGGCTCTCACCAGGGCCAAGAGGGGCCTGTTTATTGTGGGTATGTGTGTAGCAGAGAGAGAGAGAGAGAGAGAGAGAGAGAGAGAGAGAGAGAGAGAGAGAGAGAGAGAGAGAGAGAGAGAGAGAGAGAGAGAGAGATGTTTGTGTGGCTTCATCACCAACAGCAACCAGGTCAACGTGGCTCTCACCAGGGCCACCACTACAGGATGGGCCTGTTTATTGTGGGTATGTGTGTAGCAGAGAGAGAGAGAGAGAGAGAGAGAGAGAGAGAGAGAGAGAGAGAGAGAGAGAGAGAGAGAGAGAGAGAGAGAGAGAGAGAGAGAGAGAGAGAGAGAGAGAATGTTTGTGGCTTCATCACCAACAGCAACCAGGTCAACGTGGCTCTCACCAGGGCCACCACTACATGATGGGCCTGTTTATTGTGGGTATGTGTGTAGCAGAGAGAGAGAGAGAGAGAGAGAGAGAGAGAATGTTTGTGAGATCACCGACAGGAACCAGGTCAACGTGGCTCTCACCAGGGCCAGGAGACCTCTTCAGGAGAGGGTAACAAGAGTGGAGAGACCAGGGAGAGAGAGAGAGAGAGAGTTTAGAGAGAGAGAGAGAGAGAGAGAGAGAGAGAGAGAGAGAGAGAGAGAGAGAGAATGTTTGTGGCTTCATCACCGACAGGAACCAGGTCAACGTGGCTCTCACCAGGGCCAGGAGGGGACTCTTCATCGTGGGTATGTGGGTAACAGAGAGAGAGAGAGAGAGGGAGAGAGAGGGAGAGAGTAGTCTCACGATGAACAGGACCATGAAGTTTGCACTTTTTAAAGAAGATATTATAAGCCACTTGTTGATTTTTGAAATAAAATAAGAAGAGTTCCCAATGTATGGGCCTATGCACACAGCCTGTAGTTTTGGGTGCTGCTTTGTGAGCTGTAACGGTAAACCAGTCAGAAGACGGACATGTATAACCAGTGCTTGTTGGCAGTGGGGTTTTTGGACGGAGCAAGGTGACAGCATGTACATTGTTGTCTTTGCTGGTCAGACGTTGATTTTGGGAGCTCCAGCTGGGCAAATGTTGATGTCACGGTGAGCTCTAAAACACAAGGCAGAAAACAAAGTTTTGAAATAAAACTGCCAGAAAAATCAATATTGTTTCTGTCTTCTTCTTCTTTTTCTTCTTCTTCTTCTTTCTTCTTCTTCTTCTTCTTCTTCTTCTTCTTCTTCTTCTTCTTCTTCTTCTTCTTCTTCTTCTTCTTCTTCTTCTTGAGGAAACAAAGTTAGAAATGACCAGTGTTTGGACGAGCAAACAACAGCAAGTTGGTTTTGCAGGCAACGCGGGGCTGTTGAGGTGTGACGACGTGTGGCGACACCTGGTGGAGCGGTACGAGAACATGGGCTGCTACGTGCACGACCCTGCCCTCTTCCCCCCGCCTCCTGCCCCCGCCCCTCGCAGAGCTCGCCACGCTCAGCGCAGAGCCACCGACCACTGGCAGCAGGTCACCTGACTTTCACAAGATGCTGCTTTGCTTGTTTGTCTGTGCAGCAACGGACTGGGCGCTAGCTCAATCCACGTAGTGCGTGCGTGGGTTCCCCGTTGAAGAAGACTGTCTATCTGCCTTCTTTATTTCCGTTTGAGATGTGCCATTTTGGAAGGCGAGCCTTGGTTTAAGGTCTCTGTATACGTTAACATTATCCACAAAAATATCACTATTTCCCCATGGCAGCACAGTGTGATCTCTGCACACGTTAACATTATTCCCCCAAAATATCACTATTTCTCCATGGCAACACAGTGTTAGGCCACTCATTAATATGACTTGCAGCTCACTGTGTTGTCATGGAGAAATAGTGGTATTTGTTATGAATATTGTTAACGTGTATAGATACTTTAATATAACTTAGAACTCACTGTGTTTGCCATGGGGAAATAGTGGTATTTTGTGAATAATGTTAACGTGTATAGAGACCTTACTATAACTTAGAACTCACTGTGTTTGCCATGGGGAAATAGTGGTATTGTGTGAATATTGTTAGCGTGTACAGAGGCCTTCGTTACATGTATATGTCTTATGCGATGTCATAGATTCTGTGCCATGGAGTGGTGGTACTCTCCTGTCGCTCAGGCTGACCTTCAATACTTTGTTACACATTAAGCATGTATTAGGTTGTGTTCAGCTGTAGCTATGGTACCAGCAGTGTTTGGAAGCAATCAGTCTTTTGCGTGCGCGCGCGCGTGTGTGTGTGTGTGTGTGTGTGTGTGTGTGTGTGTGTGTGTGTGTGTGTGTGTGTGTGTGTGTGTGTGTGTGTGTGTGTGTGTGTGTGTGTGTGTCTGTCTGTCTGTCTGTCTGTCTGTCTGTCTGTATGTATGTACTCTATGTCTGTGTGTGTATGTATGTGCGTGAGAGAGAGGGAGAGAGAGAGAGAGAGAGAGAGAGAGAGAGAGAGAGAGAGAGAGAGAGAGAGAGAGAGAGAGAGAGAGAGAGAGAGAGAGAGAGAGAGAGAGAGAGTAAAGAGGGAGGCGCATGAAATGTTGGGGACGGGAAGGGACCCAAAATAGGTGAAAGCTTGGGGTGAATTGGAGAGGGTGGGGGGTGGGGGTGGGGTGGGGGTGAATAAATGAATGCGAGGATAGATATGGCGGGCAAGAGGGCAGTTCTTAATGTTTTGATAGTCACTTGTATCGACCCTAACTATGTATCAAACATCTTGCGAAGCATGATTTGTTCATTTTTCCTTAGTTTTGTTTCCATTTTCAATGCATGCAAATGTGTTTCCTTGCTTGTATTGTGCTTGTACTAGACCACACTGTAATGTCACCTAAGGTGATAATAAAGTATTTTTGACTTTGACTTTGACACACACACACACACACACACACACACACACACACACACACACACACACACACACACACACACACACACACACACACACACACACACACACACACACACACACACACACACACACACACACACACACACACACACACACACACACACACACACACACACACACACACACACACACACACACACACACACACACACACACACACACACACACACACACACACACACACACACACACACACACACACACACACACACACACACACACACACACACACACACCACACACACACACACACAAGATGCTACTTTCTAGCAACATTATCGCTTTGTCTTGCTTGTGGGCGGTTGGAGGGCGTCTGTTTAACATCTGGGTGGCCAGCGCACCTGCACCTGTTGGCAGGGTTGTGCTTTGTTCGTCATCCCCATGGGGATACTGGGGACTCTTTTACTACAAATAGTTACCCCACCTTCTCGAAGTTCTGTGTTAGTAATCTCCCCTAATTTATCTGTCTCTGTCTTTGTCTTTGTCTTTGTCTCTGTCTCTCTTGTCTTTGTCTCCTTCATGTCTCTGTCTCTGTCTTCTATGTCTCTGTCTCTCTCTCTCTCTCTTCTCTCTCTCTGTCTCTGTCTCTGTCTCTGTCTCTCTCTCTCTCTCTCTCTCTCTGTCTCTGTCTCTCTTTCTCTCTCTCTCTCTCTCTGTCTCTGTCTCTGTCTCTGTCTTTGTCTCTGTCTCGTGTCTCTTCTTTCCTCTGTCTCTCTCTTCTCTCTCTCTCTCTCTCTCTCTCTCTCTTGAGGGGCGAAGGCTTACATGAATAAACCATTCATTCATTCATTTACTCTCTCTCTCTCTCTCTCTCTCTCTCTCTCTCTCTCTCTCTCTCTCTCTCTCTCTCTCTCTCTCTCTCTCTCTCTCTGTGTGTTTAGAAACTCGTGTACATTTTCCCTAGTAACAGTTATTGACATGAAAGTGGGTGGGTTTTTTTTTATTGTATAAAGAGAGTTATGTAGGTAACTTCTACCCATCATTTAGACAGTTTACTTTCTGTACATTTTGCAGTGTCTGCTATTCCGTACATATTTTCAATGTATTATGTTAAGTGTATTGTTTCTGATAGATTTGTTAGATATAAACAATTGGTATTAGCGTTAAATCTAGCACCAACAATAACTATCAGAAACGATTGGCATATTCCTTTTTGCTGCTGAATTTCAATACTCTGACTGAACTATCAAGGCATATGTATGTATTCATGCTTCTTTTCATTATGGTACATAATTATTCATATTGTTTTAAAGATAGATTTTGGTTAGCAAATGAACTTTTGAATTGGCAGTTAATGTACTTAAACGCATTCCAATGTTTGTGATCAGATCTTTTGTTGTTTCTATGGTTTTACCTTTTATATACAAATAATATGCATTCATGCACGAAACCACACGCACACACAAGGTTTTATACACACAACTATAATTATAGTCACTGATGTTTTCTGTATTATGTTTTAGACTACATTATTTGGTATTAGATCATGTCAAAGGTTTTATAACTTCTTTTTGTCTTTTGGCATGTTTTTCTTCACTTTTAATGCAACCCATTTTAATGTTTTTGTAAAGCTATCTGAGCTGCAAGATTATTCGCTATGAAAATTACCGAAACAGTTAAAAAAAGTTATGGTGTTATTTTGTTCACGAGGGCCTGTATTCACGTTGAGAGGCATTTGACTTAGCATGATGCTAACTTAGAAGCTGAAATGTCTTGTAGAGGATGGACTTTTATAAGAGCTTCTAAGTTAGCATGATGCTAAGTCTCATGCTATGTCAACGTGAATAAGGCCCTGGTTTGATGCCTCCATGTATACTTTGTAACTTTTCTGAACATTCTTGTATTATTTATAAGCATGAATATGCTAATCATGTTTGTATCTTGGAAGCATCCTAAGTCATGTCCCCCCCAAACGGAACCCCCCCTTTACTTACTTTGGACACCTGTTCTGTGTATCTTGGAAGCATCCTAAGTTATGTCCCCCCAAACGGAACCCCCTTTTACTTACTTTGGACACCTGTTCTGTGTATCTTGGAAGCATCCTAAGTCATGTCCCCCCCAAACGGAACCCCCCTTTACTTACTTTGGACACCTGTTCTGTGTATAGGCACAGTCTTCATCATGTTTAAACTGTCATTTCCTGTCCATCTGCGTTCATGTACTTGTTTATCTGTGAACCTAGGGACCCCTGTATTCAAATAACTAGCTAACTATTCATGCATATGATGATGTTTATATGTCAGGAAACGTTATCTGATTCATGACCTATGCTATTTTGTTCCTTATGTTTATAACCATTCATGCATCTTATGATGTTTATATGTCAGGAAATGCTATCTGATTCATGACCTATGCTATTTTGTTCTTTATGTTTATAATTACTATCGTTTTTCATTAATTTGTGTTTATATGGAAAGATTCAATAAAAACAAAAAGGTTCAGTATGAAAGACATCTGCCTTAAGAAAAATAGCCGACACATAGCATTGATTGTTTTTCTTTGTGGATGAATGAAACAAGGAAAGATACTTCAACGTTAAACAGAAAGAAAGTAAAGCTAAAGTAGGTCATAGATCACGAGAGAGGATTTGATAGAGTGAAGGCGAAGAAAAAGATGAAATGGGGTAAAGAGGACGGTGGACGTATATATAGAAGAGAGACATTGAGAAGTTTGAAAGATAGGGGACTTCATTTCATTGCTTATTGGAGAGGATTTGATAGAGTGAAGGCGAAGAAGAAGATGAAATGGGGTAAAGAGGATGGACATATATATAGAAGAGAGACATTGAGAAGTTTGAAAGATAGGGGACTTCATTTCATTGCTTATTGGAGAGGATTTGATAGAGTGAAGGCGAAGAAGAAGATGAAATGGGGTAAAGAGGATGGACATATATATAGAAGAGAGACATTGAGAAGTTTGAAAGATAGGGGACTTCATTTCATTGCTTATTGGAGAGGATTTGATAGAGTGAAGGCGAAGAAGAAGATGAAATGGGGTAAAGAGGATGGACATATATATAGAAGAGAGACATTGAGAAGTTTGAAAGATAGGGGACTTCATTTCATTGCTTATTGGAGAGGATTTGATAGAGTGAAGGCGAAGAAGATGAAATGGGGTAAAGAGGATGGACATATATATAGAAGAGAGACATTGAGAAGTTTGAAAGATAGGGGACTTCATTTCATTGCTTATTGG
>JAGGCT020003388.1:0-14133 GCA_017654935.2 Phymorhynchus buccinoides | reverse complement strand
GCAACCACCCCCCTCCCAGGGATGCCCAGCACCTCTACCAGATGCTGCAGGCTGAGTGGCAGGCGCTTCCACAGAGGATCGTGGATAGCTTATGTTAATAAACTTCTGTACAAATTTCGTAGATGTGGCAAAGTACGGATCTGAAAATTGTGTAAAAAAGTTTTCTTTTGTAAAATTATTAGTGCTATGAAGTCTGGTTAAGAAAGTAGCACAGTTTAATTTTATTAGATGATGCAAGGGGAGCCAGCCTATGTCTCTATATACAAGAAGATTCACGGCGAAAGGCGGGAGGCCCAGGGCAATCTTTAAGGCTTTAAGTTCAATAGATTGTAGTGTTTTTAGGTTGGATGAGGTTAAATTATAAAACGTTTCCATGCCGTATGTTAAACGGCTTCTGACCAAGGTCTTCACTAAATAGGTAATGAATTTAGGGTCCCGAGCCCATTTTTGTCTCGTTAGTACTTTTATTAAGTTCAGGGCTTTAATTGCTTTATTTGCTAAATGAGTAATGTGGTGGGTCCATGAAAGATCTCTTGTAAGGTGGACTCCCAGAAATTTAACAAAGAGAGATGGAGTTTTAATTTGGTCTAGGATTTTAATCTTATAATTGTTGTGTTTTACTGTGTTAGTTGAAAAAACCATAAATTCACATTTTTGCGGAGAAATCGTGAAACCATTAGACTTCAAATAGTGAACTACTAAGTTAGTGTTATGTTGGTGGACTCCCATTTCGGGGTCAAGATTATATTTGATTCCTCGTGCTGTGGGAGGAGACCAGATAGCTATATCATCTGCATACAGTGCTATCTTACAGCCTTCAAATTTAACTTGTGAAATATCATGCAACATGATGTTGAAAAGGGTTGGAGCAATTATGCTGCCCTGGGGGACTCCCATATCCATTTGGTGCTTGGCAGAGAGAGACTGGCCCACCCTTACTCTGAAACTTCTGTTTTGTAAAAAAGAATAGATAAAATTATAAGTGTTGCCCTCAATTCCGAGCCTGCTGATTTTTTCGAGTAGTCTCCCATGCCAGACGGAGTCGTATGCCCCTTTTATATCAAAAAAGGTGGCAAAGACTTTCCTGCGTCTTGCTAATGCTTTTCTGACATGGGAGGTAAGTCTTACAATTTGTTCCATGCAGGACCTATGTTTACGAAAACCTGCCTGGATAGTGGGGATAATATTATTTTTTTCCAAAAAGTATTCTAGTCTGTTTTTTACGATTCTTTCGTATAACTTGCCAATATGAGGGGTGAGGGAGATGGGGCGGTAACTTTTGGGGTCCCTAGCCGGTTTTCCGGGCTTCAGGACCCCTACCACCTGTGCCTCTTTCCATGCGCGTGGCACCTCCCCCCCCTCCCAACATCTGGCGTAGAATTGTAATAAGATCTCGTGAAAAGAAGGGGGCAATTTTTTAAGTATTTTGTAGGAGATTGGATCACCTCCTGTAGCTTTATTAGTTTTTCTAATTTGATTAAGGGACCCAGCAAGCTCGGTCAACTTGAGGGGAGCGTTTATATAGTGCGAATTATTATTGGATTTAGGGATAGTGGGGGTGTTTTTACGCCTATTCTGTTCTTCAAAGGGTAGATATTTAGACTGACTGGCCTGTGCGAAAGTATTAGCTAGAACATCAGCTGTTTGTATATTATTAGTTGTAATTACATTATCATTCATTACTCTGGGCTCCCACACTTTACCTTTGTTATTTATTTTGTTGATCTTTTTCCATGCTTTCCCGAGATCTCGGTAATCGAGTATCTCGTCAGTGTTAAAATATTCCCTTTTAGCTAAGATTAATGATATCTTCACAGAGTTTTTCAGCTTCTACTTTTGAAGCGTGATTTGGCGGGGTGGGATGACAATCAAAATAGTTACATGCTCTTTTTTTCTTTTGCACTGCTTCTTTAACTGTGTCTGTCCACCACGGTTTAGCTGATGGACGAAGGTTAGTTTTAAGTGTTTTAGAGGGAATAGAAAGTTGGCATGCCTTTATTATAGATGTTCTTAAGTTGTCATAATGAATTTCAAGGTCAGGGTCAAAAATATTTTCTTTATTATATTTACAAAGGATAGACTGGAATAAGGTCCAGTTAGCATTTTCATAATTAAATTGTTGTTGCTGTGATTGAAACGGAACTGGAATTTGAACATTAAAGGTTATCAAAATGGGTTTATGGTCTGACATTAAGGTGTCAGACAACGGATACCACTCATGGTTTACTACCAGATCTGGACTAATCAAGGATAAGTCGATAGCCGTTGGTTTGTGTTTGCTAGAGTCCGGAAATCTTGTTGAAGATCCATCATTTATAAGGATTAAATTAGATTCATTTATATGTTGGACTAGCATCCCACCCCCGCCACTAGATGATGTACCGAATTGCTCCCAGGTGGGGTGGTGAGCATTAAAGTCACCTACCACCACCCAGGAGACGGTATCGGAAAGAGATGAGAGCCAGTCAGAATAATCAGCGGCATCATAGCCTTTAGGATAGTATAAGTTTAAAATGTTTGTTAATTTTCCATTAATTTTAGTTTGGATGGTATTGGCGTACCGTATACCTATTATGTTGTCTTGGGGGGATTGAATATTAGTATATTGTATATTTAGATGAACATATGTTGCAGTGTATACTTTATTTGTTGTGTTACTTATTGAAGGGGGATAATGGTAGCCTTGTATGCGTGGCAAATTAGAATAATTAATGTTTAATGATTGTAAGCAAAGAAAGTGGTAGGTGTTGGAATTTGATGATAAATAATGAATTAGATGATCGCCTGTTTTTTTGATGGCACGGCAATTCCATTGCAAAATGTTTAGTTTGGACAGAAACCTTACGGGTGGGGAGTAGTTAAAAGAAGGGTTGCTGGATAAAGTTAATTATGTCTAAAGTGTGCGGGCCGCCGCCGCTACCTTTTATGAGTTTGAGAGTTAACCCTCTTCTGTCTGGGCCCCTCCCCCCCTCCTGCCGAGCCGCAGGCGAGTTCAGCCAAGCGAAACAGATTGGTTTTAGGACCCACCTGAGGCTGGCCGTTCGAAGAAGAAGGGAAAAGGGAGATAAGTCCCTCGAGCAGAAGGCTCGGTTTCTGTGCAGCTCGTGCTTTCGCGAACTGTACTAGGATTTGTGTTAATAAAGACTCGGTAGGAGTTTGATCTTGGTTTTGGTCGGAACTGACATCTGTATTTCCAATTTCCATTGAGATTGTGTTTGAAGGGGAAGGGGGGGGAGGGGGTGTTGTCAGACTGGTTTGATTGTCTAGTTGTGTATGTTTGGTCAATTTGTCCGTAAAATTTGTCAGTACTTTGTCCATGTATGAGATCACTTCTTTCATCATGATGGCAGAGTGTTTTTGTATTTGACGAGAAACAGTTTCTTCTATTTTTTGTTGTGTGATTTGATCACGCAAGGTTGTTTTAGCTACTTCTGCTTTTCTTCGCAGGGCTCTCTCTTGTGAACTGAGGATTCTAGCTCTTCTCGGTTTACGCCTTGGGGTGGTTTTTGGTTTTGTTAGATGAGTTTCTGTTTGTGTTGTTATTTTGTCAGTTATGTCAGTTGGTGTTTGGGGGGTCTGGTTTGTCTGTTGTAGTTGACTCTGTTCTGTAGTTGTTGTTTTGTTTAAGGGTTTTCAGATCAGACTTCAGTCATTCCTTGTCTAGCCGCCGACGGAGACACACCTCGCTGCGACACACAGAGAAAGAAGAAAGAAAGGGAGCCTCCAGCCTCCACGCTACGCCAGAGAGAAAAAAGAAAGGGGAGACCTTCTCGTCTCTCCAATTAACTTGCCGGCCCTCCACTGCTCAGCGCCACTAGACCAACGTTACCTCTACGCCCTGCCGACATCTTTCCCCGCTACACTGGGAAGTTAAGTAAATAACACGAGCCTCTGGCCGTCCGAAAATCGACTTAACAAATTTAAAAGTAAATAACGTTGTCTCTTGGCCTGGGAGGGCACTGGTTAGATAGTTTATTGTGTATACATTTTTATTAACATAACATTTTTCCCATCCCTTTATGATTTTCCTCTTGTCTTCAGTTTCTTGTTCTCAAAAATAAGCTAAATTAAGTTAAGAGGGCACCATGAGCGAAGATACATCGAAGAAAAAGGGAGAGGGGGGGGGGGAGACATCAGATAGTACACAGGGGGACTCTGAGGAGAGTTTTGAGACTACCTTTGAGTCCAGCTCTAGTGAGTCCCCTCAGACATTCATTGAGGTTGAGGATGCACTCCCTCCAAATAAAGAACAAAACGGGAGTCCGATTCCATCGAACTCGAGCACTCCAAACACTCCCTCAAGAAAACGAAATCGAGGGGCAGAGACCAGTCCCCCCAGTCTAGACATGACACAGGGAGTCCCCAAAAAAACACGGGAGGGGCTCTTCGACACGTTGAAAACACTCCCACAGACACAACAACAACAACAACAAATCAGCCCAATTGAAAATCAGGGGACAGAACTGAATGTGACACCCCCCACACAATTACAAAACACACATGAAACAAGCACAGGCCCTCGGGAGGAAAGGGAGATAACAATAGACACTCCTGAGAAACACAGTGACATTCACCTGTCAGATGGCCCTACAATTCACACACAATCAATCTGGGGTTCCCTCCCTTCCCCAAGTTTGGAAAAAAACGTGCAAAACGAACAGCAGCAAAACCAATTAGGGGCAAAACCTAGACCTAGGCCCAGACCCAGACGCATGCGCGCGCAACCAGACACAGAAAGGGGAGATAATTCCAGAAACCCCCCAAAGCCAACATTTTTAAAGTACCCTGTAATCGTGGAGGATCAGGGTACAGGCCCAGCTACCATCAAGGGCCTTGGCCCAGTCACAGGCATGCGCCTGTGGCTCAACTCAATTGGAGAAATAGCTAGTCAGAGATCCCTGGCCGGGAATAAAATACTAATTGGCTGCCATACAGCAGACCAACAAAACCGTTTAGTCAACATGAGACTGATATCTGATATTCCAATTAAATGTACCATACCGACGGCCTCCACCGAGGGAGTGATCAGACCGATCCCCCTCGATGAGAATGAAAAAGATCTCCTGCCCATGATTAAAAATGCAAAACATATATTAAGATTGAATAACAGAGATGGCTCCAAATCCAAGGCTCTAAAAATAACATTTAATGAACCCATTCTGCCAACACACATCAAAATCTGTGCACAGGACTTTGAAGTCCTTCCATTTGTGGCCCCAGTCCGCAGGTGCAAAAAGTGTGCCCGATTCGGCCACTCGGCAGAACAGTGTAAATCAAAAAAAGAAACATGTGCCAAGTGTGCCGAACCGGGCCACTCCACCCAAACATGCACAAAAAACTACAAATGTGTCAACTGTGGGGGACCACACTCAGCGGCATATGGCGGATGTCCGCAATACCAGCTCCGTATCCGCGCGAATCGTATTCGCGCGGAAGTGTTTATACCCTATGCAGAAGCTATACGCCGGGCCAAAGTGGCCCAGGAAAAAGAACATCTTCAGAAACAAATTCCACCATCTTCCCCTTTGTCACCCACGGTTGACCCAGCATGGCAACAAGAAGAGCGCCACAAATTCACTTATGCAAAAGCTGTTCAAAACACAAACCCCAAACCCTTAAACAAAACAACAACTACAGAACAGAGTCAACTACAACAGACAAACCAGACCCCCCAAACACCAACTGACATAACTGACAAAATAACAACACAAACAGAAACTCATCTAACAAAACCAAAAACCACCCCAAGGCGTAAACCGAGAAGAGCTAGAATCCTCAGTTCACAAGAGAGAGCCCTGCGAAGAAAAGCAGAAGTAGCTAAAACAACCTTGCGTGATCAAATCACACAACAAAAAATAGAAGAAACTGTTTCCCGTCAAATACAAAAACACTCTGCCATCATGATGAAAGAAGTGATCTCATACATGGACAAAGTACTGACAAATTTTACGGACAAATTGACCAAACATACACAACTAGACAATCAAACCAGTCTGACAACACCCCCTCCCCCCCCTTCCCCTTCAAACACAATCTCAATGGAAATTGGAAATACAGATGTCAGTTCCGACCAAAATCAAGATCAAACTCCTACCGAGTCTTTATTAACAAAAATCCTAGTACAGTTCGCGAAAGCACGAGCTGCACAGAAACCGAGCCTTTTGCTCGAGGGACTTATCTCCCTTTTCCCTTCTTCTTCGAACGGCCAGCCACAGGTGGGTCCTAAAACCAATCTGTTTCGCTTGGCTGAACTCGCCTGTGGCTCGGCAGGAGGGGGGGAGGGGGTCAGACAGAAGAGGGTTAACTCTCAAATTCATAAAAGGTAGCGGCGGCGGCCCGCACACCCCAGACATAATTAACTTTATACAGCAACCCTTCTTTTAATTACTCCCCACCCGTAAGGTTACTGTCCAAATTAAACATTTTGCAATGGAATTGCCGTGCCATCAAAAAAACAGGCGATCACCTAATTCATTATTTATCAACAAATTCCATCACATACCACTTTCTTTGCTTACAATCATTAAACATTAATTATTCTAATTTGCCACGCATACAAGGCTACCATTACCCCCCTTCAATAAGTAACACGACAAATAAAGTATATACTGCAACATATGTTCACCTAAATATACAATATACTAATATTCAATCCCCTCAAGACAACATAATAGGTATACGGTATGCAAATACCATTCAAACCAAAATTAATGGAAAATTAACAAACATTTTAAACCTATACTATCCTAAAGGCTATGATGCCGCTGATTACTCTGACTGGCTTTCATCTCTTTCCGACACTGTCTCCTGGGTGGTGGTAGGTGACTTTAATGCTCACCACCCCACCTGGGAGCAATTCGGTACATCACCTAGTGGCGGGGGTGGGATGCTAGTCCAACATATAAATGAATCTAACTTAATCCTTATAAATGATGGATCTTCAACAAGATTCCCGGATTCTAGTAAACACAAACCAACGGCTATCGACTTAACTTTGATTAGTCCAGATTTGGTAGTAAACCATGAGTGGTACCCGTTGTCTGACACCTTAATGTCAGACCATAAACCCATTTTGATAACCTTTAACGTTCAAATTCCAGTTCCGTTTCAATCACAGCAACAACAATTTAATTATGAGAATGCTAACTGGACCTTATTCCAGTCTATCCTTGGCAAAAACAATAAAGAAAATATTTTTGACCCCGATCTTGAAATTCATTATGACAACTTAAGAACCTCTATAATAAAGGCATGCCAACTCTCTATCCCTTCTAAAACACTTAAAACTAACCTTCGTCCATCAGCAAAACCGTGGTGGACAGACACAGTTAAAGAAGCAGTACAAAAGAAAAAAAGTGCATGTCATTATTTTGATTGTCATCCCACCCCGCCAAATCACGCTTCAAAAGTAGAAGCTGAAAAACTCTGTGAAGATATTATTAATTCAGCTAAAAGGGAATACTTTAATACTGATGAGATACTCGATTATCGAGATCTCGGGAAAGCCTGGAAAAAGATCAATAAAATAAATAATAGAGGTAAAGTATGGGAGCCCAGAGTAGTGAATGATAATGTAATTACAACAAATAATTTACAAACAGCTGATGTTCTTGCTAATACTTTTGCACAGGCCAGTCAGTCTAAATATTTACCCACTGAAGAACAGAATAGGCGTAAAAACACTCCTACTATCCCTAAATCCAATAATAATTCGCATTATATAAACGCTCCCCTCAAGTTGACCGAGCTTGCTGGGTCCCTTAATCAAATTAGAAAAACTAATAAAGCTACAGGAGTTGATCCAATCTCCTACAAAATAATTAAAAAATTGCCCCCTTCTTTTCACGAGATTCTATTACAATTTTACGCCAGATGTTGGGAGGGGGGGGAGGTGCCACGCGCGTGGAAAGAGGCACAGGTGGTGGGGGTCCTGAAGCCCGGAAAACCGGCTAGGGACCCCAAAAGTTACCGCCCCATCTCCCTCACCCCACATATTGGCAAGTTATACGAAAGAATCGTAAAAAATAGACTAGAATATTTTCTGGAAAAAAATAATATAATTCCCACTATCCAAGCAGGTTTTCGTAAACATAGGTCCTGCATGGAACAAATTGTAAGATTTACCTCCCATGTCAGAAAAGCATTAGCAAGACGCAGGAAAGTCTTTGCCACCTTTTTTGACATAAAAGGGGCATACGACTCCGTCTGGCATGGGAGACTACTCGAAAAAATCAGCAGGCTCGGAATAGAGGGCAACACCTATAACTTTATTCACTCTTTTTTACAAAACAGAAGTTTTAGAGTAAGGGTGGGCCAGTCTCTCTCTGCCAAGCACCAAATGGATATGGGAGTCCCCCAGGGCAGCATAATTGCTCCGACCCTATTCAATATCATGTTGCACGATATTTCACAAGTTAAATTTGAAGGCTGCAAGATAGCATTGTATGCAGATGATATAGCTATCTGGTCCCCTCCCACAGCACGAGGAGTCAAATATAATCTTGACCCCGAAATGGGAGTCCACCAACATAACACTAACTTAGTAATCCACTATTTGAAGTTTAATGGTTTCACGATTTCCCCGCAAAAATGTGAATTTATGGTTTTTTCAACTAATACAGTAAAACATAACAATTATAAGATTAAAATCCTAGATCAAATTAAAACTCCATCTCTCTACGTTAAATTTCTGGGAGTCCATCTCACAAGAGATCTTTCATGGACCCACCACATTACTTATTTAGCAAATAAAGCAATTAAAGCCCTGAACTTAATAAAAGTACTAACTAGACAAAAGTGGGCTCGGGACCCTAAATTCATCACCTATTTAGTAAAGACCCTGGTCAGAAGCCGTCTAACATATGGCATGGAAACCTTTTACAACTTAACCCCATCTAACCTAAAAACACTACAAACCATTGAACTTAAAGCCTTAAAGATTGCCCTGGGCCTCCCGCCTTTTGCCGTAAACCTTCTGGTGTATAGATATATAGGCTGGCTCCCCTTACATCATTTAATAAAATTAAACTGTGCTACCTTTTTAACCAGACTTCATAGTACAAATAACTTCACAAAAGAAAACTTTTTAACACAATTTTCAGATCCGTACTTTGCTACATCTACGAAATTTGTACGGAAGTTCATTAACATATATGACTTTGCCCAAAAAACATTTGAAAACGCGGGCATATCAATAGAGAATATAGTTTTTTATCCAAAGCATATAGTGCCACAGTGGGATTGGGACCCCCCCGAGTTTGACACTGTATTACATCACGAATTCAATAAAGAAGAACAAATAAATCAATTAACAGTTGCGGCAAAACAAAAATTTTATAATGATCAACATCAACTTTGTATCTATACAAATGGCTCTAAAATAAATGAAAATAAAATAGGTTGTGCCTTCGTCATACCTAGCCTAAAGATCTTCAAAAAATTTCAATTAAACGAAAACATCTCTATCTTTTCAGCAGAACTTTGGGCCATCTTAGAAGCACTATCATATATTAATTATCTACCAAACCCTCCATTTCAAATAGCCATCTTTTCAGATTCTCTTTCATCCATCTTTGCACTTCAAGGGGACAGCCATGACCGCCTTGAAATTAAAAACGAAATAAAAAAACTTATACATCACCTGCACCTTAGAGGAACAAGGGTTACAATCATATGGATCCCCTCCCACTGTGGTATCACGGGAAATGATTTGGCTGATAGAGAGGCCAAGAGAGCAGCCACACATATGTCCGGCACTCCAGTAAACATAGGCTTAACAATTGGCGAAGCCAAATCTATTCTAAAAAAAACGGTGTTCCAGGCGTGGGCCAATGAACTTGTAAAGTATACAAAGGCCCATTCCTGGGATCAAAAGATAGTTCAGGGGGGACTCTTCCTCACCGTACCTCATTACATATCTAAACTGATTTTTAGACTAAGAACAAACTCAAATTTCTGTAAATTCAGTAATACCATCTGTAAATGTAAAAATACACTTAATTTAGAACATCTTTTTAACCCCTGCACCTATATTCATAAAGAGTTTGAGAAATTTTTCTGCCAACTAAAAACACTTAAAATACCATTTACACAAAATTCAATCTTAAAAAACGGTGTTAAGGAGTGGTCCCCCCTGGTATGGTTTGCAGAAGCCATACGACGATCGATCGTTTTCTTAAAGAACATTTAAAAAAAAATTAAAACATAAATACATAATAAGTCTGTTGGCTGCCTTTTGCTGCAGACTTCATGACCTAGTCAAACATTTCTCATCCGCCATTTTGTGACGGGTGTCCTCATAGAGGGTCGGAGATTGGCCATCTTGACCCACTTTTATTTTATTAGCAATTTATTCTCAACGGCTGACTGGCTTGTACATTTTATAAATAGTAATTTCTATATTTTTCTCTAATTATAAGGGGACTCTGTGGGTGGGTCGGACCGGTTCCCCTCTCCTCTTGTGGAGATGGGTGCTGTGTGCGACCCACTCACAGACTCTTTAGTAGCTGCATAGCACTGACTCCCCTCCCCTCTCTTTTTAAGAGGGGGGGGGGGGTCAGTGTCAGGATGCTTGGGGCCTGCGACAGGACAAGTTCCCTTGCCGGCCCGAGACACCCACGGGCGTCCGCCCTTATTGGCGTCACGCCCGAAGCAGCGACCCTAACTGAAGGGAATCTTTAACCTGCCCACACATACAAATAAACAAAACTATATTTTATATAAATAAATTTTGGTGGGGGTGGGGTCTTCCCGGGGGACGTTCTGGCCGCCCACACACATTCCCTGTCCCACTTCCCCTCCCTGTCACGCCGTTTTATCTCCATGTGTGCCAGTCAGGCCGTAGTGGCCTCTTTTGGGCCCACCCCATTTTAATCCCCCCTCTCCTCAGTGTGTTCGCGCTCGGGGCGCCCCCCGTGACCTCCTCGGTAGTAGTCACGCTTCGCGTTGCAGCCCCTCCACACTTCGGTGCACGGACTGCACAAGCTACGCCTCCCCTCCGCACGGGGTGGGGAGGAGGGGTCCCTCTCCCTCCCTCCCCCTACCCCCTGTATCGGAAGAATCCCTCGCCACCCCCTCCATCTTCACCTTTACTATTACTATTATTTTATTATAGAAAAATTCGTTGCTCTGGCTCCCACACAAAATTTTAACAATTTAAAGTCTATATAAAATAACACCATGACAACGAAGGCGGGGGGGTGTTTTGTAGCCACCCCCCTTTGGGAATTCATGAAGTATAATTACAAACAAACATAAGTTGCGTGGCCGTCGCCGCCTATCAAATTCAGATTTAAACATTATTTACCTTACATGAATAATCTTCATTGTTCGAATGGGAACACATAAATCTTTATCGGATATCATATCGCCGGCCGGGGATCTCTCCCTCGATGCAGCTTGTGTCTGCGCGCGCAAATGCACTTACATTTTAATTGATAGATATCTCCTTATACTCATATATTAAAATATAAAGTGACATACAAGAATTTTACTATAACTTTTAAAACATATAACATTATAAACCATGGTTAAACTTTTAACTTACTTTTATCATATATTTTATCTTAAACAACAGGGTTGTCTCCCCTCATAATAAAGTAGGGTTAAACATTAACCCCTTTTAATATTAGATTTTATTTAAATGTTAAAAATTTTAAAGATAGAGCATGGTGCCCTCTTAAAAAATCTATATGTATATATAGGATTTACATAGGAGACTCGGCTGGGATCAACTTAAGATTAATTCTGCCCTGAGTTGAGGCCCCCCTCTCGGGGAGGCGCCCCCGCCGTTGGTAGTGACGCGAGGATGTCTCGCGTATCCTCCGGCGGTGGGGGTGGCTCCCCCGGATGGTTGAGGACCCCCGGGTAGTTGGCCCCTTCCCCTCTTTCCCCTCTCCCAAAAACCCGTGAGATGGCCTCCCCCTTGGTGGGGAGGGCCCGCCGCGGGTTGTTGACGCGAGGATGGCTCGCGTATACCTCCCCCGGCTGGCCCTCCCCAACTCGGTGTGTTGAGACCCTCCGGGATCCCCCTTCTTTCCCACCCCTTCCCTATATATAGACCCCAGTCGAGTTTCAAAATCACCCTTTTTCTTCTCGTATAATCTAAATATTTTGTCCCCCTTTTTTTTTTCAAAACAAATTGCCGTAATAGGAGTTTTCTCCCCTGGCATTTTAATAAATTATATGTATATAACTCTTATCTCATGTACAGATAAATATAATATAGAATATAAAGAATGTAAATATAACTGAAATATATTACCAATGTATATAGAAACTAGATGTATGTAAATATTTTCTTTTAAAATAAATAAGGCCAGAAGTGGTTTTTATTAATAAATATAAAAACACGAAATTTTTAAAAAACTGTAGCCCTTGATTTTAATACAAATAGGGAGGGTTGTACTCGGGTCAGACAACAAACGAATTTTAATTTAACCTTTTATACATATATAGTTATTTAACAAGCATTTTCAGACAATACTAACTAATTTTAAAATTCTTAACAGGATACTCCTCACAACACATGAAAATCTTGCGCTTTTAGAATCCTTCCCCAAAATCTTTTTATGTTTTGTCTTCGTTTTGTATACGTCTTCTTACGTTTATGTATTGTCTTTTGTTTATTTACAATAACAAATGTCCCATATGTGCCTTCCAGGTCTGAAGGCCGTAAAAAATCCTAGATAACACAAATGAAATGGTCCGCATCAAGAGAAGCGGAAAGTAGACTTAAAAACCACCAGATTCGCGCGTCATCAAAATCACGGGTTTCACGCGTTTACCCTCTTTATCACCTTTGTAAGAAATGTTTTTTGAACAGGTTTGACTCCCTTACAAATGCCCCCAATTTCAAACCGAAACAAATCATTTAAGAGCAGCCTCATTTGAAGTTGGGGACATTTGTATGTGGGCACCAGCTATCCTAGAACAAACCCACGGGACTTAAATCGTGGTGCGTCAGTGTGTCTTTAAAATTGATGACAGTGAGACAGACACAGACAAGCGGTGGAGTCGATAAGACAGAGTACAATATAATGTTTTCTTGAGGGTAAAATGTAGGCCTATGTGATAAGCATGGGTGAAAAATAGGGCAGGCATGCTCCTGAAATCAGGATACAAAAGTGATAGAAAGTCTTCAGGATTGGCCATATTGTCATCCAGAACAGGGTCTTCTAAAGCAGGGGCCCCCAGCGCCACGTGAAACAGGGGCCCAGGACCCCTCACTTACAGAATAGAGGGTCTTAGAGGCGGGTAGAGGGTCCTAATGGCATTGCGATGTTAAAAAATTTGTTCTAGTGCATCCGGGATTTTTTTTTTTTTTTTCTTTTTGTTTTTTTTTGCTTTTTTTTCGTTTTTGCCCCCTGCAACATTCTTTAGAGGGTCCTTAATAAATTATAGTACTTCATAGACCCCCAAATGGGATCCACCGGGAGCCCTGATAAAGCAAAAACAATTTTGCATCTTGATGGCAGAATAAAAGAAGATGATAGATGTTATGCAATTCTAACAACTATCCCCACTGTAAATTATGTTAATGAAGTCACCACTTCAGGATTGGAAGATCAGAGAACATTGCAACGTAACATTTCAGGCTTGAGAGAATCGTTTTACTTTGCCAATGTATACGTTTCAAAAGTTTCTGTTCGCCATGCTCTCATAGGGCTCAACCCACCGCGTGCGCATCTCGGACCATCCAACGGAAAGGTCGCATCTTAGTCCTTATTTGTGTGTTCCCTCCTTCCCTCCCTCAAAGGAACATGTTATCTAAATGTGTAAAGAAAACATCCCAGATGTATAAATACAGTTTATATTAAGTTCGAATTGGAACAGCCAAATAAGACAGCATCGATATGGCATTTTCAAAAAAAGGTAAGGATAGAGGCGGTCTCCATAATATGGCGCTCCTGTGGGGACCGGATATGACGACACGTGGGTCACACCAGCATTTATTCATAGAAATGCAAGATACAAAACTAACCCAAAAACAAACTAACCAAAAAAGGGAAGAGAGAAAAAGAAGGGGCGACAAAAGAACACAAAGCCGTTAATTACCTCCATGCTATAAATTGATATATACACAGAATAAATGGTGGTGTAATACGGTAATGCTGAAATGTGTCTGCCTAAGCG
>JAGGCT020003387.1:0-14142 GCA_017654935.2 Phymorhynchus buccinoides | reverse complement strand
CCCCTTTTTCATCATCACCGTGACGTCATCTTCCCCTCTTCCCCCTCCTTTATCCCTGACTTCATAATCTATTCATCTGAATGCTGGACCTGGGAGAAAGTCTTCGTTCTTCTTCTTCTTTGAGCTATTGAAGAGTGGCAAGAACAGCTTCAAGTCAGCATTGTGTTTTAAGTCTACATTAATGTTTCAAACAAACACATGTTCCTGTTTAAAGTGTGTTCTAGTGAATATTAGGCTCAAGTCATCGTGGTCAGGTTTTCCGTGTGAACAGTGTTGTTGTTGTTTTTGTTTCTTCATTTTGAACAAATATGCTCAGAAGTGGTGATCTACGTGATTTCATGACCTGAACAGTTTTGACGGTTTACTCAAGTGCTTAGTTATTAGGTTTATGTATATTACACTTTTAATGTGAAGACTATTAGCCCTGGTTTTGGGCCATAAAAGATGGTATACTATTTTTTGTTTCCTTATTGAGGAGGAGTTAAACGAGCATTTTGTGTACTTGATATATGTTTAGAACTTAGTTTTGCTGTGCCTTATTTTGCAAGTGTGAAGTATTGGACTCATTGTTATTTGGTTCATTGAACTCTGTGCTATTCATTTTTATCCTCATCCTCATCATCATCCTTTCATTGTTGTTGTTTTTGTGTATGTTAATCTCCAAAGTGTATGTTAATAAACTTGTTAAAATGTTCACTTGTGTTAGTGGTTTAGTTTTAGAGTAAGAATGGGCATGGGTGTGGGTATTAGTTTTCGCAGGCACTAGGTCGGCGTTACACGCCAACAACGTAATTTCTTCAATATCATACATCCTTGGTTTGACGTCACCCATAGATGCTGGCCTTGAAACAAGCAAAGTGATCTTGAGGAATTATGTGGATGACGCCATAGCTTTATAGTTCTGGTGAATGTGATTTCACCGAAAGCAGACGACGTTATCCATTGTCTACCAAACCGAAAGACCTTAGAGTAGGATGGAAGCTTGAGGGGTTAGATACACAAAAGACGTATGCATTGTGGCAGATTCCATTGTTGCATTTCAATACAGGATTTCTATTTTTATTAATTTCAACACCACCTTACTGAATGTCACCAAATGGCAGTCAGGAAGCACCTTTATTTCCCGCAAAGCCTATCCCTTAAATATTAACTGTTACACGTATGAAATTAATCTTGCTCATGCAGATTGTCCTAAGTACATGTATTGCGAATGCAGGAAAATTTAAGTGGAATTATTATTGGTTGTTTCGATTTATATACATTTTTCGATTTACTTCCGCTCGTTGGTATTGGTTTTGGTAGAATGTCTCACAAAGCCATTGTAGTTGTAAATTGCTTAAAAATCTAATATAAATTGTGATTGCCGTTTTAAATATTATATAGTTTAGTATTATATATCAAAATATTAAGGTACATTTTTGTCATGCTAAGATTCTGATCAAACAAGATTATTGAGTCTGCTTCCCTCATGTTCTATTTTCATTCAGATATTTTCATTATCATGTCCAGAATGTGTTAGCGTTCACAACAAGAAGTACATGTAATTATATAACTTTCCTAAGAATCCTATTTATTGGTATCGTAACATAATCTATAACACTCCTGAACTGTCTTCAGAAACTCAGCTCTGAACCTTCTGTGGCATGCACAGTACACATAACAGTTGACAGCACTTCTGGAGCACCACAGCACATAACTGGCATTAGAAAACACATGGAACTGACCGTTAACAACTGGGTCATCCCACGTCTGCATAATCATACAATATTAAATACACTGTGTGAGGACTGGTCAAGGCAACAAAGCAAATACTTGCAGCAATCAAGGTGACAGTCAGTGAAGATATTTTCTGTTGTCTGGAATCCTGGGTGGCTTGTTTGTGTTACAGGAAGACCCTGTTTGTTCTGACAGATCTGACCAGTGTCCACCAAAGAACACTGTTGCTTACAGTCAATAATGTAAGAGGTACCATTCGAATACGAAACTGCCGAAACCACATCATGTACTGTTCATACCTCTAGACGACGCCTTGCAACGTGTTCTTGAAATGTAATAATAATGAACAACGTGAAGGTTGATGGCAATAAGAACGATGGTCACTAAGCAAACGGTCACTCTCGACTTGCCCTTGCTCCACGCAGCACTGACACGAAGTGGCCACAGCATGTAGGCAGCTCTGAGCACGGTGAGTGACACTAGCATCCATGAGGAAAGAGAAGATACTGTACGATAAATAAGATAATGAAGCTTGCATTGCCAGGAGCTGCCGTTACTGAATTCCGTTACATCCAAATTCCTGTATAGCAATCGTCCAAAAGGAGCAATCAGCAGTATCAGCTGATCTGACACGACTAAAACCTTGAAGAAAACGCCAGATGTGGAAGGAGGAAGACGGAACATGGTCAACATTATCATCAGATTTCCCGCAAATCCCAAGCATGTCACAATGGGGTTACCAACGTCCTCGATTAGATAGGACATGTCTATGTACTGTTGATTCAGATCACGCCAAGATTTATGTGTGGAAGTCCTGGAACGGTGCTGAATCTCTATGCTCCTGGTTCTTTCAGGGAAATGGAAACTACTGTTGGAAGCTGAACTGACCTCAGTGGTCATCTTGAAGTGTCTGTGGCTGTTAGTGGATACAGGAGGCTGCCTACACAGCAACCAATTCACTGTCAACCGTCCTGTGGACTGGTGTCCTGATGGTCAAACGGTCAACAGTCAATGTCACTGTCAACCGTCCTGTGGACTGGTGTCCTGATGGTTCCACTGTGAACAGTCAATGTCACTATCAACAGTTATGTGGACTGGTGTCCTGATGGTCACACTGTCAACAGTTATGTGGACTGGTGTCCGGATGATCAAATTGTCAACAGTCAATGTCACTGTCAACAGTTATGTGGACTGGTGTCCTGATGGTCAAACTGTCAACAGTTCTGTGGATTGGTGTCCGGATGATCAAATTGTCAACAGTCAATGCTACTGTCAACAGTTCTGTGGACTGGTGTCATGATCGTCAAGCTATCAACAGCCAATGTCACTATCAACAGTCCTGTGGTCGGATGTTAGGCAATGTCTACAATTAATCTTATTCGTTTGCAGAATATGGCTGACATCTGAACGCCATTATTTCGCTAGAATGGCCAATCGTCAGTCAGATAGGGAAACGGTCCTATAACTAACAGAGGATTACATAGCTGATGTGTGGCTGTACAAGGCGACATCATTGCATCACTACTAGCTTTTAATGAGAAACAATACCACCGCTATATAGGTTTAATTGACTGATTCTTATATTCCTATGCAATGATATTCAAAGTATCTGTGTGTGCATGTGTGTGTGTATGTTTGCATACGTGCGCGCGCGCGCGAGTGCGTGCGTGTGTGTTCTATATTTTGTTTCTGTCTGTCTGACTGTTCGCCCTATGACTTGTGAACCGCTTGACAGAATCGCTTCAGGTTTTGTGTGGTGGTGTATCATGGTACAGAATGATCATATGGACCCATAGAAACATTGTGACCTTGCTGACCTTGGCCTTGAAGTTTGACCTTGAAAACCGGTTAGCAGTATTATTAGTAATTTAAGGGTAGTATAGTAATGAGGGACTGACTGGCTGGATTGCCTTGTAGCGGTTGCTTCTCTTCCCTTGGACCATAGACCCGAATGAATGAGAGGGGGAGAGAAAGTGGACGGTGAGAGTGTGTGTATTTAATGCGAGAACGTGTGCATGTGTATGTGTGTATGTGTATGAGTGCGTGCGTACGTGCGTGTGCGAAGCATAGCAAACAGGACCACTAGTTTGAGATAAAGTGTACTTGATGGGCTATCTAGTTCAGAGGGAAACTGACTAGAAAACTATATTTTTTCAAACATTTATTTTGGGGGGATATCTGAAACGTTCCAACTGGTATTGATTGTATGATGTTTAAGAAGTATTATAGTGTTTAACAAATCACCTTTTATATCCTAATCAATATGAAGATATAACCGTAAACTCTTCTCACGCCATCCATTTCATGACGTTCTTTCTCTGACAAACCAAGTACATTTCATGGATTCTGAATTGGACCACCTACTTTATTTTTTTAAATACAGAAAAATAAAGTTCTCACCAAAAAGTCATGACACTTGGTAGAAATCATTATCAGGATTTAAACATTAATGATTTGTTGTTGTTTTTATGAAGATGTTGTTGATGGTGGTGATTATGTATTATGCAAAGAAAATAAAAACAAAATCAAATCAAATGTTGTGTCACATGTGTTGGTTTGGAACTATGTATGCTATAGATACATTATCTTATCAATAACAAAGACAAACTTCTACTTACTTGGCTGAAAATCCGCGAAAATCGGTTGTTATTGGGCCGTTTTCCGAGTCGGGGTCGGACTTTCACCAAATCATTCTAGACTCTGACTTAGTTTGTTCTCTTCGTCCGACTTCGAATCTAAAAGATCGGCTGATTTCCACCTAGCACTCTTCAGTACTGTTCTTTGCTTCGCTTCAACAATTATCTCAAGTTTTAATCCAAAACTCTTCATCGTTTCTTTCATTGACAAGAATCTATTCCATCTGGAAAATGGTGGCGCCGTCTGTCATGAGAACTATGCAAAACTTATTGATGAAATCGGACCAATCTTTCTCAATCTGCCGCCCCCCCCTTTATTTGCAATCACTCAGTCAGTTTCAACTTCGACTGCCCGTCTTTGCTTCGATTCAGCTACATTCTAAGTGCAGTTCCTCCAAAAAGTACATCAATCCTTTTATCATCGCCTATCAACTCCATTCGTGACGAGTCACCACCACCAATCCCCCAAATCCTCAAAACTAAAATTCAGGGGGGGTTTTGGCACACAAGGGGCGGTTTGAAACCTTTAGGCGAGAGGAGGGAAGTGGCCATTTTATTTCGACTGCGCATGCGCGATAACGGGGATATGCAATGATGTATGCTTCTGAAAATAGGAAAGCACATGGTCAGAGGGTCGTGGCAGTAACTACCGCCTGTGGCAAGGCAAGGCAAGGCAAATTGTTTATTTCATACCCACTTGGGGCACAGAAATATAAAACAAAGCACACACATATTTAAACACTCAAATATCAATACAGAGTGATGTCTATACTAATTACTATCAGAAACGACAAACAATATCAACAAGTAGATATGTAACATCATGAACAAATATACTTGTACCATAATACAATTTTAAAAAACAAGAACATGTGACATTTTATCCATATAAATCATCGAAAAGAACTGTTTATAGCTGTAACAAAGTGCTTAAGTTTAATCAAAAGTTTCTTATTTTTTGAGACAAACAAAGCATTAAATTTATACGCATTTGGTCGCACAAAAAAGTACCGCAGAAGATATCTATTTCTTTCAACGTTGAAAAAGGGACAAACAAACAAATAATGGAACTCATCTGCCACATCATTTACATTACACTTTTCACAGATTCTTTCACTTCTGGGTATATTATCATAGCGCAATTTATTTACTGGCAAGTTATTATTAGTTGTTCTAAATTTTAGAATGGTAAACACATAATTCTGTGGAAGTACTAAGTAGTATGGATCAGCACCAAATGATAGTTCAAATATACTTCATCATTATCAACATGCATGTACCAGGTTTGTAAGAAGCTATCTTTAAGACATCTTTTCACTTTCTCTTTGAACCATAATGGGTGTACATCAAGCAAATTTTGATTCAACCAAAAACTACTTAAACCAATTTCGTTTAATAACGTATGAATGTATTTGATATATTTATTTTCGTGTACATTTAAATCATACATTCTCAAAAGGGTTTTATACACAATAAATGTTAGCTTTTCACTTGCACTGTGATGGTGTGTTACTAGGTTAAACCAAAATGATAACATTCTGGATTTAACAGTGACTGATATGGGATATTTTCCTGTTTCTCCAAATATCATGAAAGAAGGAGTCGATCGACGCACTTTCAAAACCAACTTATAAAATTTTAGTTGCAGTCTTTGAATAATATCATTCATATCAAACCCCCAAATTTCACATCCGTATGTAAGAATTGGAAGTACAGTTTTATCAAAGAGGTCAATCATTAGGTCTGCAGGGAGCATCAATAACTTAGCATTTCTCATCAAAGCAAACATTGCTCGAGAAGCTCGATCAAACAGGTCACGTTGTGCAACATTCATTCGGTTATTATAGTTAAGTTTTAACCCTAAGTACAAAAAATCATGAACGACCTCTATCTTATCTGTTCCTATAAAGAAGTCAGGAAAACGTCTAACCTTACCTTTAGAAAAAAAACAATTTTACATTTCTTAGCATTTAATTTCAATTTCCATATTTCACATTATTGCTTAATACAATCAAAACCTTGCTGCAGTCCAGCTGAAGTTTCAGAAAAAATAACAGTGTCGTCTGCATACAGTAATAAAAACAATTTCAACAAAATGTCTACATCAGATTCACTGATGCCTGCTCCATTTGCTTCCCTTGCAACAGTAACAAGGCCAGTCATATCACCGGACATAAACTCTTTCATATCATTCAAGAACATGGCAAACATTACAGGTGACAAATTCTCTCCTTGTCTCACACAACATCCGAAGAAAAATAATCAGAATATTCGCCATTAACAGCTACACATGATTTGGCTTGAGAATACATATTTTGTATTAATCTTAGTAATTTACCGTTAATACCACTATTTATCAATTTATGCCACAAAAACGACCTATTTACTTTTTCAAATGCCTTTTCGTAGTCTAAAAATGCACAATGTAATCGTTTTTTCTTAAACAGCAAAATATCAATCACACCATATTAAGTAAACAAATGGTCGAGTGTGGAAAAGTTATTTATAAAACCAGCTTGTTCCATGCCCATCAAACCAAATGACTCAATGAAAACATTTAAACGTTCATTCAGGATACTTGTAAACAATTTTCCAAAGCATGACAGTATAGTTATACCTCGATAGTTAGCGGAATCTGCAGGGCATCCTTTATTTTTAAATATTGGGTGTATAACTCCAATTACCCAGTCTGATGGAACTTTACCAGTAATTAACACAAGATTAAATAATGTAACATACAAAATAAGCATTTATGCCGAATTTTTCAGAAATTCGTTTGCTATATTATCTAGCCCACAAGCCTTATTATTCTTTAACTTGTTTATGCATTGCATGATCTCATTTTCAGTAATCAAATTATTCAAAAGGGCATCCACATGATCATTATCAAATCCATTACCCGAAACTTGATCAGCCTCTTCTTGGCCTACTACATTCATACTTTTAAATAGTTAAAAAAAAGCTTGGCAACCGGGTTGATTAGGATTAGGTTTTCTCTTTTTTCCGTTTAAAATGGTCCAATAAGCCTTTGGATCTGTCGACTGTAATTGGCACAATTGTTTTGCCATTTCGTGGTTATATTTTCTTGCTTGCTTTCTAACCGTTTTCTTGTATGCCTTGGCCGTATGGTCTCTTTCTGCTCTAAAAAACAAATCATTTTTCATAAGTAAACTTCTTCTCATACAACGTGAAAAATTCTTCCTTTTAATCTTACAGGCTACGTCAAACCATGGTTTATCGGGTTTTTTCTTTTTAGGCTGGTTAGCACCGTTCTTTTTCTTTTTCAGCATATTTAGTGTATTTGCACTTTTAAGTAATATCTCATTAACTCTGCCAACTATATTATCAACACTATTGAAAGTAACATTCTCTAGGTTTGTAAGTAAATCAAGCTCATGCTCTATCGATGCAATTTTGTCATCATCTAAATCATCAACAAAAATTGTTTTCAAGGAGTCATTCCATTTTACATAATACGAATTGGAATCATTGGCATTAGGAACTTGGACTGGTTTCTCTCTTCTATCAGTTGATGAAATTACAAACTTTATAGCAATAGGGCAATGGATGTCTGAGAATAATTCATTAAAATCATGCACACAAAAGTCTGCAACACTATCAAACAAATCAAATGACACAACAGCGTAATCCACCACAGACGCATTCTTACAAGTCAGTTTACCTTTACCATGATCTCTACCTGATACTACCGTTAATAATAATAAACTGACATGCTTTACAAAAACTTATTAATGCATGCCCCATGGTATTTGTTTGCCTATCTTCAGATGTTTTTTCAGGAAAGTTAACATTTCTATCAAAAACACCATCAGCGAAAGAGTTATTAACAAACAATTCATTTAACTGGCCAGTTCTGGAGTTAAAATCCCCTAACAGACAAACTGTCAATGCCAATGTGCAAAATTGTATCTTCTAAATCAATCGTTACGATTGAAATAGGGCGACCTCTCTGGTTCAATATAAGTAGCACAAAACAGAACTTTCTTTTCAAATACAGAATCATTAAAAGAAAAAAACCCATTGCACTCTGACACTTATCAAAATTCACAAACTTGTAACTACTCAAAGTTTCAACACTGACGTTATTTTTAAATCGTTTTTCTACAAACACAGTAATGTACTGAACAAAACAGTTTTTTATCAGTACTAGTATACCTCCCGGTTTCCTTTTATATATTTTTCTGTTCTTATAAAATTCGGTGTATCCATCAATTTGCACAGTATCGACATCAGCTAGTTTACTTTCTGAAATACAAACGACATCATAGTAATTAATAAACTCCAAGAAATCAGGGAAGGCAAGTTTAGACTGAAAACCGCACACATTAAGAGCAATGCATTTCAGACATCTAGCTGATATTTCTCCATAATTAGCTTCATTCAGATCATCTACATCACTTTCCTCGTTATGGAAAGTATCATCTTCTTCAGTTTTGTCACTGTTATTATCATTGTTGCGGTAATTATTTTCATCCGCATTATCTTCATTGTTTGCATCGTTTACCGGGTTATTTTTTTGGACTCTAACAGAATTACCCAGCTGAATATCAACAACACTATCGACATTGCCGACGTTATCGTCATCTTCAGTATTGAAGCTATCAACATTATCAACATTGTTCTTACAATCACCATCATCATCCACATTACTCTTACAATTACTATCATCATCAATATTGCTCTTATAATTACCAATATCATCAACATTGTTATTACCATCACCAACATCATCAACGACATTGCTCTTACAATCACCAACATCATCAACATTAATCTTATAATCACCAACATCATCAACATTGCTCTTATAATCACCAATACCATCGACATTACTCTTATAAACACCAGCATCATCAACGACATTGCTCTTACAATCACCAACCTCATTGACATTAATCTTATAATCACCAACATCATCAACACTGCTCTTATTATCACCAATATAATCGACGCTGCTATTATAGTCACCAACACCATAACCATTGCTCTTATAATCACCAACATCATCAACATTACTCTTATAATCACCAACATCATCAACATTACTCTTATAATCACCAACATCATCAACATTACTCTTATAATCACCAACATCATCAACATTGCTCTTATTATCACCAATATCATCGACATTACTATTATAATCACCAACACCATCAACATTGCTCTTATAATCACCAACATCAACAACATTACTCTTATAATCACCAACATCAACAACATTACTCTTATAATCACCAACATCATCAACGCTGCTATTATAATCACCAACATCATAAACATTGCTCTTATAATCACCAACATCAACAACATTGCTTTTACAATCACCAACATCATCGACATTAATCTTATAATCACCAACATCATCAACATTACTCTTATAATCACCAACATCATCAATGACATTACTCTTATAATCACCAACATCAACAACATTGCTTTTACAATCACCAACATCATCGACATTAATCTTATAATCACCAACATCATCAACATTGCTCTTATTATCACAAATATCATCGACATTACTCTTATAATCACCAGCATCATTAACAACATTGCTCTTATAATCACCAGTATCATCGACATTAATCTTATAATCACCAACATCATCAACATTGCTCTTATTATCACAAATATCATCGACATTACTCTTATAATCACCAGCATCATTAACAACATTGCTCTTATAATCACCAGTATCATCGACATTACTCTTATAATCACCAACATCATCAACATTGCTCTTAATATCACCAGCATCATTAACACATTGCTCTTATAATCACCAACATCATCAACGACATTGCTCTTATAATCACCAGCATCATTAACGACATTGCTCTTATAATCACCAACATCATCACCATTGCTCTTACAATCGCCAACATTTTCATCAACATCATCAGCATTGCTCTTATAACCACTAGCGTTATCAATATATCTCTTACAACTACTAACATTATCAACTTCACTCTTACAAACATCAGCATTATCAACGTTGATTTTAAAACCATCAACATTATTAGCATAATTAATATCACTTTTATAATCAGCAACGTTATCAACATAAGACTTACAACCATCAACATTATCAACATCACTCAACTTATAGCATTCAACATAACGTTATGATCCACATTTTTCTCGTCATTACAGACTTCACCACTGTAATCAACATCAGCAACAATAGCATTGTTGTTAGCAGCACGGCAACACACAGCATTATTAATTTGTTCTGCATCAATATATATACTGCCGTTATCACCCTTCTTATTACCTAGAACACTGGCAACTCCACATGCATAATGATCAACATGTGGCTTAGCTCTGACTACACTTTCAATCAATTTCATATCGCTAATATCCTTTTCACCAACCTGACACATTTCATTCATGCCTAGCTCTCTCTTTTCCCAGCCTGACTCACAGGCATTCGTAAAGCAAATCTCATCAGAACTTCCATTACACCCTACAGTTTTTATCATTTTATTATTGCATTGTGTTACGTATAGGGGTGTGAGCGTATAGGGGACGTCATTGGCGGTAGCTACCGCTGGTGGCGTGAGATGAGAATTTTAGCTAACTTTGGTGTCGTCCCTAGGCGTCGTTACCTACCTCTTGTTTATGTCCCTGTTGTGCGCTAGAAGTTGCTCCCCCAATCGTGATCTCTGAATCTGAATTGAAGATAGCTTTAATCCGCTGTTGGTGCGAGGTTGTTCCCCTTAGTTACATTCTTGGTCCACTTGTTTGTGTCGTTTTAGGTTGGACGGTATGACTGCACAAAATCATTAGTGTAATTCTAAAAATCACATAAAATCAGTTAATTGCTTGAACGCCTTAGCATTTGGGGTGGGGGTGGGTGATATTGCACTGTCTATGCTCCACGGATCTTCCAATAATTTTGCTTTAGGTGGCTATGATGACGTAATAATGACGTCAGCATATACATCCTGTAGCAATCAGAGGCAGTCGTACATTTTGACCATTTAAACACAGCCCGCTCACTGTGTTTTTTTCACAGAAGTCAGCCGTTTTTGATCAGATTTAGATCTGGACTCTGTGAGTCACAGGGATGTCGTGATTGTTTTCGTTCCCTTTAATCTCGTGACTACACACGCTTCATAAAGTGGGCTAGTGTCATTTTTTTTTTATTGAATCTTGACCAAGTCTGTGGGGATATACAGAAAGATTCAGGTTTTCATCCAGCATGCAGATACACAGCTCATTGTTCCTATTTTGATCGACAAACACAATCGGATCTATTAATGGGCTAGAAAACAGCTTACCAGAGCCTCAACGTTACTGCTTTGTTTGAATATGGCTTGATGTGTGCAGTAAGACTTCTTTATCGGCTCTTATCCTGACACACATGCTGAATTTTGTCAACTTTTATCTTGGTTTCGTCAGTAAAGGTTACTTGGTCCCATCCTCCTTCCACACTTTACCACTTCTCCTCCTTGACATATGCTAGCCGTTTATTTCCGTTTATCTCCTTCATAGCCATGTTCTTCCAAAATCGTCACTTTTGGAACCATTGCTATTTGAGAATTTTTCCGACACTTGACTCCCCAAAAAACATTGTCTTCCAATTACTAAAAATGTAGGTTATATATGTCACAGACCCTCTAGAATTTTCTTGTACAATTTTGAAAATTGAACTTTCGATGTCTGTGGTAGAAGTTTCCTTGTGCCAATGAGGGGCATTCATTCACCTCCATCATGTGTTGAAGAACAAAAAAATCAAATTGAACACTGCTGTATGGCCTATTTCCCATTCATTGGTTATATTAAATACTTTGACTGCATGTCTATGTGGATGATACAATCATTCTTTTGAGTCTACTGAAAAATTACATTTCTGCCACCCACGCTCTTTCCACTGCCCTTGAAGAAAATCTACAGAATGACAGGGTTTAAGAAATGACGTAATGAAAGTAGACTGATATGACGTCATTATTGAAGTTCCATCTGATATCAAACTGGCTCCACACTTTTCACAATCTTGTCTTACCTAAAAGTTACGACTTTTGTTTATTAATCATTTTGTTTAAAGCACAGTGGAATTATTACATTTAAGACATTCAATATCAGCACACAGACATACATGTAAAATCACATGCGAAAGAGATCAATCATGATATATCAAAGATGTATGGGGAAGTCAACATGACAAGTATATTAATTTTCAAGCTTAAGTTTACTATAAGGAAACCATTTTGTTTACAAAAAAAAAACAATGTATCATGTTCATAGAGTAAGCATATTTTTCAGTTTTGATGCATATGCATTCAACAGCATGTCAGCAATATCTGTCACACTTGCTTTCTTGAACTCCACCGAATTGCTTCTATCCGCCATCTCCTCTCAGAAGATACCACAAAAGCTCTTGTCTGCGCATTTGTACTATCCGGCCTTGAATACTGTAATGCTCTCTTGTCTGGCTCCCCATCTCATCTCACCAACAAACTTCAAAAAGTTCAAAATCATACTGCCCGTCTCATCTTCCGCTCCTTCTAAATATGATCATATAACTCCATTGCTCTGTTCTCTACACTGGTTCCCTGTTCAGCAACGAATATCCTTCAAGATTGCCTCTCTCTGATACAAATATATCGAGTCTTCCTGCCCTGAATACCTCACTGATCTATTACACATCTATACACCGTCTCGAGTTCTGCGTTCCTCATCTGACACCCGTCCCTATTGTATCCCCACTGTCCACACTAAAACCTATTGTCAACGCTCTTTTTCCTATCAAGCTCTTGTTACTTGGAATCAGTTGCCTTGCTATCGCAGATACTCATCCTCTCTGCCCACAATCCAACGCCATCGCAAAACTTATCTGTTTCCCAAATAACAACTAATCCCTTCCTTCATGACTAGGTATGTGCATGCCTGAGAGTGAACGTCTGCGCTTAGTGAGCGCATATGATTATCTGTGTGAGTGTGTGTCCGCGTGTGCATGTACGTGAGTGCTGTGCACACTCACTGCGCAGGGGGTTGCTTTTTGCGCGTGTGTGCAGTTCTATGTCTGTCTGTCTGACCGTCTCTTGGGTGTATATGTGTAATATTCATTTCCCATATCGTTATGCTAGTATGCACTTAACATGAAGTACTTATATCAATGATGGTCTTTATATGTAGTATAATATATGTGACTATTGGTAAGCGCATAGGGCATTAAATTGACATAGGCGTGCTAAATGTTCAATATCATAATAATACTAAAATAATAATAATAATAATATTAATAATATAATATTAATAATAATAATTATTCCTCTGATCTCTTTAAAACATTGTACATTTGGTGTTACTTCATTTATTCTACATTTATAAATAAAATATTTTGCATACAGTATAATCTGGTCAATCCTTCGCCTGTTTTACCATTTTCATCATATCCAACAAAACCAATTATATGTTAAAATTTAATTTTGCACAATGTTTACATATTCTAGTTCTTTCCAAAATACTTGAGTATGCTGGCACTGCCACAAATAGTGTTGTACTGTATTTTTTTTCTCCTTTTTGCAAAAAGAACACTGATCATTATTTGTTAGACCCATTTTCTTTAATAAGCTGTTTGTTACTAATATGTTATGACATATTCTTATTTGAAACCATTTTTGTTTGATTTCTTTACATTTCTTTACTTGCTTCATGACACCGCACCAATCAACAAGAATTTTTAATTTGTCTTCCCATTTCATATATAAATTCTTCTTCAGCAGATTGCAATAAACCTTGCAGCCCTTTACTGTCT
>JAGGCT020003386.1:0-14143 GCA_017654935.2 Phymorhynchus buccinoides | reverse complement strand
GTAAACATAACTCGTTCAGGCACATACCATCAGTTTTCTAGTAAAGATAACTCGTTCAGGCACATACCATCAGTTTTCTAGTAAAGATAACTCGCTCAGGCACATACCATCAGTCTTCAAGTAAAGATAACTCGTTCAGGCACATACCATCATTCTTCAAGTAAAGATAACTCGTTCAGGCACATACTATCAGTCTTAAAGTAAAGATAACTCGTTCAGGCACATACTATCAGTCTTCAAGTAAAGATAACTCGTTCAGACACATACCATCAGTCTTCAAGTAAAGACAACTCGTTCAGGCACATACCATCAGTCTTCAAGTAAACATAACTCGTTCAGGCACATACCATCATTCTTCAAGTAAAGATAACTCGTTCAGGCACATACCATCAGTCTTCAAGTAAAGATAACTCGTTCAGGCACATACCATCAGTCTTCAAGTAAAGATAACTCGTTCAGGCACATACCATCAGTCTTCAAGTAAAGATAACTCGTTCAGGCACATACGATCAGTCTTCAAGTAAAGATAACTCGTTCAGGCACATACCATCAGTCTTCAAGTAAACATAACTCGTTCAGGCACATACCATCAGTCTTCAAGTAAAGATAACTCGTTCAGGCACATACCATCAGTCTTCAAGTAAAGATAACTCGTTCAGGCACATACCATCAGTCTTCAAGTAAAGATAACTCGTTCAGGCACATACCATCAGTCTTCAAGTAAACATAACTCGTTCAGGCACATACCATCAGTCTTCAAGTAAAGATAACTCGTTCAGGCACATACCATCAGTCTTCAAGTAAAGATAACTCGTTCAGGCACATACTATCACTCTTCAAGTAAAGATAACTCGTTCAGGCACATACCATCAGTCTTCAAGTAAAGATAACTCGTTCAGGCACATACCATCAGTCTTCAAGTAAAGATAACTCGTTCAGGCACATACCATCAGTCTTCAAGTAAAGATAACTCGTTCAGGCACATACCATCAGTCTTCAAGTAAAGATAACTCGTTCAGGCACATACCATCAGTCTTCAAGTAAAGATAACTCGTTCAGGCACATACCATCAGTCTTCAAGTAAAGATAACTCGTTCAGGCACATACCATCAGTCTTCAAGTAAAGATAACTCGTTCAGGCACATACCATCAGTCTTCAAGTAAAGATAACTCGTTCAGGCACATACCATCAGTCTTCAAGTAAAGATAACTCGTTCAGGCACATACCATCAGTCTTCAAGTAAACATAACTCGTTCAGGCACATACAATCATCTTAAAGTAAAGATAACTCGTCAAGCACATAAAGATAAACTCTCTTTCAGTCACATACGATCACTCTTCATGAAAAGATAACTCTTTCAGTTTCAAATACGATAACTTTCAAGTAAAGATAACTCGTTCAGGCACATACCATCACTCTTCAAGTAAAGATAACTCTTTCAGTCACATACGATCACTCTTCCAGTAAAAACGGCTCTTTCAGTCATGTACGATAACTCTTCAAGTGAAGATGACCCCTGTGTGTGTGTATGTTCGTGCGGGCGCGTATGCGTGCGTGCGCCTACAGCCCAGACAAGTTACCTAACCTATTCCAAGTCCTTAACAGCTACCTGTGTGTGACGTACAGGACAAAGACAGACATAGTACACTACTGGTTGTGTTCGTGGCTGCTATAGGAGTCTCATAGATGCTGGCTAGGTGCCTGCCTCATCCTGACTGCTAACACATTATGCCTTGTGTACTGCAGCCTTAGGTCCCAAACGTGGGAAAGGGGGGGGGGGGGAGGAAGGGAGTGGAGCAGTGGGAGAAATGGTTGGGACATGGCTTGCAGACAAACGGCCTAACACCTTTCCTATGGCCCTAATGCGTGTATGCCCCCCGAATTAGTGAGCTAGTGCCTGTAGAGAAGCTAGTCTAACTTGGTTTATTGCACCAAGTGCTCGGTTTATTTCACCAAGAGCTATGGATGGTTTGAACTAGAACTAGTGTTTAGGATGTTGGACTTAGACACATGGGCACAACAATAAATCAACATTGACGAAAAAAGTGACGCGAAGGGGAAGAACGTTTTTCTTTTATTATTCTAAGAAAATGGATTATTGGATATAAACAGAAGGCCACAAAAAGGGAACAAAAACAACATCAGAAAATGAATTGAATTTCCTTTACAGGGAGAAAACAAATAGCAACCCTAAATATTTGATATAGAAATACACTGCAAAATCAGCACAAAATCGAAATGTAAATCAGATATTTGTTCATCCTCACTAACCTCCTTGACCTGTTCAGTCCACATCAGTCCACAGCCGCACCCTGGCGCTCCTGCTGTAGATCACTCGTTATGTAAAGATGGCTCTTTCAGTCACATACGATAACTCTCCAAGTAAAGACGGCTCTTTTAGTCACATACGATAACGGCTCTTTTAGTCACATACGATAACTCTCCAAGTAAAGACGGCTCTCTTAGTCACGTACGATAAGACGGCTCTTTTAGTCACATACCATAACTCGTCAAGTGAATATGGCTCTTTCAGTCACGTAATATAACTCTTCAAATAAAGATAACTCTTTCAATCCCATACCGTAATTCTTCAAGTGAAGATAACTCTTTCAGTCAAGTAATGATAACTCTTTCAGTCCCATATAGTAATATAATTCTTTAAGTGAAGAGAACTCTTTCCTGAAGTCAAGTAAAGATAACTCTTTCAGTCCCATACGGTAATTTTTCAAGTGAAGATAACTCGTTCAGGCACATACCATCAGTCTTCAAGTAAACATAACTCGTTCAGGCACATACAATCAGTCTTCAAGTAAAGATAACTCGTTCAGGCACATACCATCAGTCTTCAAGTAAAGATAACTCGTTCAGGCACATACCATCAGTCTTCAAGTAAAGATAACTCGTTCAGGCACATACCATCAGTCTTCAAGTAAAGATAACTCGTTCAGGCACATACCATCAGTCTTCAAGTAAAGATAACTCGTTCAGGCACATACAATCAGTCTTCAAGTAAAGATAACTCGTTCAGGCACATACCATCAGTCTTCAAGTAAAGATAACTCGTTCAGGCACATACCATCAGTCTTCAAGTAAAGATAACTCGTTCAGGCACATACCATCAGTCTTCAAGTAAAGATAACTCGTTCAGGCACATACCATCAGTCTTCAAGTAAAGATAACTCGTTCAGGCACATACCATCAGTCTTCAAGTAAAGATAACTCGTTCAGGCACATACCATCAGTCTTCAAGTAAAGATAACTCGTTCAGGCACATACCATCAGTCTTCAAGTAAAGATAACTCGTTCAGGCACATACCATCAGTCTTCAAGTAAACATAACTCGTTCAGGCACATACCATCAGTCTTCAAGTAAACATAACTCGTTCAGGCACATACCATCAGTCTTCAAGTAAAGATAACTCGTTCAGGCACATACCATCACTCTTCAAGTAAAGATAACTCGTTCATGCACATACCATCAGTCTTCAAGTAAACATAACTCGTTCAGGCACATACCATCAGTCTTCAAGTAAACATAACTCGTTCAGGCACATACCATCAGTCTTCAAGTAAAGATAACTCGTTCAGGCACATACCATCACTCTTCAAGTAAAGATAACTCGTTCAGGCACATACCATCAGTCTTCAAGTAAAGATAACTCGTTCAGGCACATACCATCAGTCTTCAAGTAAAGATAACTCGTTCAGGCACATACCATCAGACTTCAAGTAAAGATAACTCGTTCAGGCACATACTATTACTCTTCAAGTAAAGATAACTCGTTCAGGCACATACCATCAGTCTTCAAGTAAAGATAACTCGTTCAGGCACATACCATCAGTCTTCAAGTAAACATAACTCGTTCAGGCACATACAATCACTCTTCAAGTAAAGATAACTCGTTCAGGCATACCATCAGTCTTCAAGTAAAGATAACTCGTTCAGGCACATACCATCAGTTTTCAAGTAAAGATAACTCGTTCAGGCACATACAATCACTCTTCAAGTAAAGATAACTCGTTCAGGCACATACCATCAGTCTTCAAGTAAAGATAACTCGTTCAGGCACATACAATCACTCTTCAAGTAAAGATAACTCGTTCAGGCACATACCAAGTAAAGATAACTCGTTCAGGCACATACCATCACTCTTCAAGTAAAGATAACTCGTTCAGGCACATACCATCACTCTTCAAGTAAAGATAACTCGTTCAGGCACATACCATCACTCTTCAAATAAAGATAACTCTTTCAGTCACATACGATCACTCTTCCAGTAAAAACGGCTCTTTCAGTCATGTACGATAACTCTTCAAGTGAAGATGACCCCTGTGTGTGTGTATGTTCGTGCGGGCGCGTATGCGTGCGTGCGCCTACAGCCCAGACAAGTTACCTAACCTATTCTAGGTCCCTAACTGCTACCTGTGTGTGACGTACAGGACAAAGACAGACATAGTACACTAGTGGTTGTGTTCGTGGCTGCTATAGGAGTCTCATAGATGCTGGCTAGGTGCCTGCCCCATCCTGACTGCTAACACATTATGCCTTGTGTACTGCAGCCTTAGGTCCCAAACGTGGGAAAGGGGGGGGGGGGAGGAAGGGAGTGGAGCAGTGGGAGAAATGGTTGGGACATTGCTTGCAGACAAACGGCCTAACACCTTTCCTATGACCCTAATGCGTGTATGCCCCCCGAATTAGTGAGCTAGTGCCTGTAGAGAAGCTAGTCTAACTTGGTTTATTGCACCAAGTGCTCGGTTTATTTCACCAAGAGCTATGGATGGTTTGAACTAGAACTAGTTTTTAGGATGTTGGACTTAGACACATGGGCACAACAATAAATCAACATTGACGAAAAAAGTGACGCGAAGGGGAAGAACGTTTTTCTTTTATTATTCTAAGAAAATGGATTATTGGATATAAACAGAAGGCCACAAAAAGGGAACAAAAACAACATCAGAAAATGAATTGAATTTCCTTTACAGGGAGAAAATAAATAGCAACCCTAAATATTTGATATAGAAATACACTGCAAAATCAGCACAAAATCGAAATTTAAATCAGATATTTGTTCATCCTCACTAACCTCCTTGACCTGTTCAGTCCACATCAGTCCACAGCCGCACCCTGGCGCTCCTGCTGTAGATCACTCGTTATGTAAAGATGGCTCTTTCAGTTACATACGATAACTCTCCAAGTAAAGACGGCTCTTTTAGTCACATACGATAACTCTCCAAGTAAAGACGGCTCTTTTAGTCACGTACGATAAGACGGCTCTTTTAGTCACATACCATAACTCGTCAAGTGAATATGGCTCTTTCAGTCACGTAATATAACTCTTCAAATAAAGATAACTCTTTCAATCCCATACCGTAATTCTTCAAGTGAAGATAACTCTTTCAGTCAAGTAATGATAACTCTTTCAGTCCCATATAGTAATATAATTCTTTAAGTGAAGAGAACTCTTTCCTGAAGTCAAGTAAAGATAACTCTTTCAGTCCCATAAGGTAATTTTTCAAGTGAAGATAACTCGTTCAGGCACATACCATCAGTCTTCAAGTAAACATAACTCGTTCAGGCACATACCATCAGTCTTCAAGTAAAGATAACTCGTTCAGGCACATACCATCAGTCTTCAAGTAAAGATAACTCGTTCAGGCACATACTATCAGTCTTCAAGTAAAGATAACTCGTTCAGGCACATACCATCAGTCTTCAAGTAAAGATAACTCGTTCAGGCACATACCATCAGTCTTCAAGTAAAGATAACTCGTTCAGGCACATACTATCAGTCTTCAAGTAAAGATAACTCGTTCAGGCACATACCATCAGTCTTCAAGTAAAGATAACTCGTTCAGGCACATACCATCAGTCTTCAAGTAAAGATAACTCGTTCAGGCACATACCATCAGTCTTCAAGTAAAGACAACTCGTTCAGGCACATACCATCAGTCTTCAAGTAAAGATAACTCGTTCAGGCACATACCATCAGTCTTCAAGTAAAGATAACTCGTTCAGGCACATACCATCAGTCTTCAAGTAAAGATAACTCGTTCAGGCACATACCATCAGTCTTCAAGTAAAGATAACTCGTTCAGGCACATACCATCAGTCTTCAAGTAAAGATAACTCGTTCAGGCACATACCATCAGTCTTCAAGTAAACATAACTCGTTCAGGCACATACCATCAGTCTTCAAGTAAAGATAACTCGTTCAGGCACATACTATCACTCTTCAAGTAAAGATAACTCGTTCATGCACATACCATCAGTCTTCAAGGAAACATAACTCGTTCAGGCACATACCATCAGTCTTCAAGTAAACATAACTCGTTCAGGCACATACAATCACTCTTCAAGTAAAGATAACTCGTTCAGGCACATACTATCACTCTTCAAGTAAAGATAACTCGTTCAGGCACATACCATCAGTCTTCAAGTAAAGATAACTCGTTCAGGCACATACCATCAGTCTTCAAGTAAAGATAACTCGTTCAGGCACATACCATCAGACTTCAAGTAAAGATAACTCGTTCAGGCACATACTATTACTCTTCAAGTAAAGATAACTCGTTCAGGCACATACCATCAGTCTTCAAGTAAAGATAACTCGTTCAGGCACATACCATCAGTCTTCAAGTAAACATAACTCGTTCAGGCACATACCATCAGTCTTCAAGTAAAGATAACTCGTTCAGGCACATACCATCAGTCTTCAAGTAAACATAACTCGTTCAGGCACATACCATCAGTCTTCAAGTAAAGATAACTCGTTCAGGCACATACCATCAGTCTTCAAGTAAACATAACTCGTTCAGGCACATACAATCAGTCTTCAAGTAAAGATAACTCGTTCAGGCACATACCATCACTCTTCAAGTAAAGATAACTCGTTCAGGCACATACCATCACTCTTCCAGTAAACATAACTCGTTCAGGCACATACCATCACTCTTCAAGTAAAGATAACTCGTTCAGGCACATACCATCACTCTTCAAGTAAAGATAACTCTTTCAGTCACATACGATCACTCTTCCAGTAAAAACGGCTCTTTCAGTCATGTACGATAACTCTTCAAGTGAAGATGACCCCTGTGTGTGTGTATGTTCGTGCGGGCACGTATGCGTGCGTGCGCCACAGCCCAGACAAGTTACCTAACCTATTCTAAGGTCCCTAACTGCTACCTGTGTGTGACGTACAGGACAAAGACAGACATAGTACACTAGTGGTTGTGTTCGTGGCTGCTATAGGAGTCTCATAGATGCTGGCTAGGTGCCTGCCCCATCCTGACTGCTAACACATTATGCCTTGTGTACTGCAGCCTTAGGTCCCAAACCTGGGAAAGGGGGGAGGGGAGGAAGGAGAGTGGGGCAGTGGGAGAAATGGTTGGGACATGGCTTGCAGACAAACGGCCTAACACCTTTCCTATGACCCTAATGCGTGTATGCCCCCCGAATTAGTGAGCTAGTGCCTGTAGAGAAGCTAGTAGTCTAACTTGGTTTATTGCACCAAGTGCTCGGTTTATTTCACCAAGAGCTATGGATGGTTTGAACTAGAACTACACTACTCACAAAAAGTTAAGGATCACTATGAGAAAACAGGTGCGCAATAAACTCCGTTCGCTCCTGTTATTTTTTTCTCAGTCAAGCCAAATTGTTATGAATTCTTGTTCAGCTGTAAGTGGGCGATGTTGTGTTAGTGGAAACATTGCACGTGATTCTCTATTACTGAGCTTGGCAGCAAAAGAAAAAGCGGAAACTTGCGAAAAAGGACCTTGTTTTGGATCGTTCTGCATGAACACATTGCACAAGCCAGATGGAAAAACCATTATGCACGTGCAAGCACTGCTGTTTATGTGTGAGATGCTGTCTCTTGCTTGGCTTTATAAGAAGACATACCACCAGTATTAGGCCTGATTTGACAATGCCTCCACGACGAAAATTGAGCGAGTTGGATAGGGGACGAGCTGTTGCATGGTTCCAAGATGGTGTTCCCAAGCGAGAAGTGGCCAGGCGACTTCAGGTGTCCATCTCGGTCATTGTCAGACTGATTCAACGCTTCACAGCCACTGGGAGGGTCCATGAAAGACGCAGATCTGGTCGACCGAAGAAGACAACTCCACGTGAAGATCGTCTCATTGAACGACAAGCCCTGCAGACAAGAACAGCCTCTTCCAGCATCATTCGAAGGCAGCTGAGGGTGGCTACTAACATCAACATCAGCCAGACCATACGGAACCGCCTTCATGGGTTTAACCTCCGTTCTCGTCGCCCAGCTGTACGGCCACGCTTAACTCCAGCCCATAGGGCAGCACGCCGCGCCTTCTGCAGACGTCACGTGAGGTGGACACGTCAGCAATGGTCCCAGGTCCTGTTCAGTGATGAATCACGCTTCACCCTGAACCACAACGACGGCCGACTGAGGGTCTGGAGGCGCCCAGCTTTATTGACGCCACTGTCAAGAAAAGGTGGCCTTTGGTGGAGGTACTGGGGGGCCTTCAGCCTTCACCACAGAACACCCTTGTATCATGTACAGTGGTAACCTGACTGGCCTCCGATACCGGGATGAGATCCTTCGACCGCTGGCTGTGCCTACACTGCAGCAGATGGGACCGCCGGTTGTCTACCAGGATGACAACGCTCGCCCCCACAGGGCAAGGGTGGTCAACGACTTCCTGCAGCAGTCTGGAGTCAACAGAATGGAGTGGCCAGCATGCAGTCCCGATCTCAACCCGATTGAGAACATGGGATGAGCTGGATCGCAAAGTGAGGAGCAACCACCCCCCTCCCAGGGATGCCCAGCACCTCTACCAGATGCTGCAGGCTGAGTGGCAGGCGCTTCCACAGAGGATCTTCACCACCCTGGTCAACTCCATGAGGACTCGCTGCGTCGAGTGCCAGAACAGCCATGGCGGATACACGCATTACTGAAGTTTTGGGAGCATCAGAATGCCCTGTCTTGTGATTTCAATGACACATAATCAAATTTCGATACGTACCCACTTTGATCAAATGTACAGACCAAACGATTGCTCGAAATTGAAGGCAATTGTGTATCGTTATCACTAAAGCATTGTATTAAATGTTGGCCAAAATTCAACGCATTGGCTTTCTTATTTGGAAAGTTATGAATTAGTTTGCAAGTGATCCTTAACTTTTTGTGGATAGCTTAGTTTTTAGGATGTTGGACTTAGACACATGGGCACAACAATAAATCAACATTGACGAAAAAAGTGACGCGAAGGGGAAGAACGTTTTTCTTTTATTATTCTAAGAAAATGGATTATTGGATATAAACAGAAGGCCACAAAAAGGGAACAAAACAACATCAGAAAATGAATTGAATTTCCTTTACAGGGAGAAAATAAATAGCTACCCTAAATATTTGATATAGAAATACACTGCAAAATCGTTCAGCACATAAATCGACCCTGGCGCTTAAAGTCAAGATAACTCGTTCATCCACATACTAACACTCTCCAAGTAAACATAACTCGTTCAGTCCACATCAAGTCCACAGCCGCACCCTGGCGCTCCTGCTGTAGATCACTCGTTATGTAAAGATGGCTCTTTCAGTTACATACGATAACTCTCAAGTAAAGATAACTCTTTCAGTCACATACGATAACTCTTCAGTCTCTCAAGTAAAGACGGCTCTTTTAGTCACATACGATAAGACGTAAAGATAACTCGTTAGTCACATACCATAACTCGTCAAGTAAAGATGGCTCTTTCAGTCACATAATATAACTCTTCAAGTAAAGATAACTCTTTCAGTACCGTAATTCTTCAAGTGAAGATAACTCTTTCAGTCAAGTAATGATAACTCTTTCAGTCCCATATAGTAATATAATTCTTCAAGTGAAGAGAACTCTTTCAGGAAGTCAAGTAAAGATAACTCTTTCAGGCCCATACGGTAATTCTTCAAGTGAAGATAACTCGTTCAGGCACATACCATCAGTCTTCAAGTAAACATAACTCGTTCAGGCACATACCATCAGTCTTCAAGTAAAGATAACTCGTTCAGGCACATACCATCAGTCTTCAAGTAAAGATAACTCGTTCAGGCACATACCATCAGTCTTCAAGTAAACATAACTCGTTCAGGCACATACCATCAGTCTTCAAGTAAAGATAACTCGTTCAGGCACATACCATCAGTCTTCAAGTAAAGATAACTCGTTCAGGCACATACCATCAGTCTTCAAGTAAAGATAACTCGTTCAGGCACATACCATCAGTCTTCAAGTAAAGATAACTCGTTCAGGCACATACCATCAGTCTTCAAGTAAAGATAACTCGTTCAGGCACATACCATCAGTCTTCAAGTAAAGATAACTCGTTCAGGCACATACCATCAGTCTTCAAGTAAAGATAACTCGTTCAGGCACATACCATCAGTCTTCAAGTAAAGATAACTCGTTCATGCACATACCATCAGTCTTCAAGTAAAGATAACTCGTTCAGGCACATACAATCAGTCTTCAAGTAAAGATAACTCGTTCAGGCACATACCATCAGTCTTCAAGTAAACATAACTCGTTCAGGCACATACCATCAGTCTTCAAGTAAAGATAACTCGTTCAGGCACATACAATCAGTCTTCAAGTAAAGATAACTCGTTCAGGCACATACCATCACTCTTCAAGTAAAGATAACTCGTTCATGCACATACCATCAGTCTTCAAGTAAAGATAACTCGTTCAGGCACATACCATCAGTCTTCAAGTAAAGATAACTCGTTCAGGCACATACCATCAGTCTTCAAGTAAAGATAACTCGTTCAGGCACATACCATCAGTCTTCAAGTAAAGATAACTCGTTCAGGCACATACCATCAGTCTTCAAGTAAAGATAACTCGTTCAGGCACATACCATCAGTCTTCAAGTAAAGATAACTCGTTCAGGCACATACCATCAGTCTTCAAGTAAAGATAACTCGTTCAGGCACATACTATCAGTCTTCAAGTAAAGATAACTCGTTCAGGCACATACCATCAGTCTTCAAGTAAAGATAACTCGTTCAGGCACATACCATCAGTCTTCAAGTAAAGATAACTCGTTCAGGCACATACCATCATTCTTCAAGTAAAGATAACTCGTTCAGGCACATACCATCAGTCTTCAAGTAAAGATAACTCGTTCAGGCACATACCATCAGTCTTCAAGTAAAGATAACTCGTTCAGGCACATACAATCAGTCTTCAAGTAAACATAACTCGTTCAGGCACATACCATCAGTCTTCAAGTAAAGATAACTCGTTCAGGCACATACAATCACTCTTCAAGTAAAGATAACTCGTTCAGGCACATACCATCACTCTTCAAGTAAAGATAACTCGTTCAGGCACATACAATCACTCTTCAAGTAAAGATAACTCGTTCAGGCACATACCATCACTCTTCAAGTAAAGATAACTCTTTCAGTCACATACGATCACTCTTCCAGTAAAAACGGCTCTTTCAGTCATGTACGATAACTCTTCAAGTGAAGATGACCCCTGTGTGTGTGTATGTTCGTGCGTGCGCGTATGCGTGCGTGCGCCTACAGCCCAGACAAGTTACCTAACCTATTCTAAGTCCCTAACAGCTACCTGTGTGTGACGTACAGGACAAAGACAGACATAGTACACTAGTGGTTGTGTTCGTGGCTGCTATAGGAGTCTCATAGATGCTGGCTAGGTGCCTGCCCCATCCTGACTGCTAACACATTATGCCTTGTGTACTGCAGCCTTAGGTCCCAAACCTGGGAAAGGGGGGGGGGGGGAGGAAGGGAGTGGAGCAGTGGGAGAAATGGTTGGGACATGGCTTGCAGACAAACGGCCTAACACCTTTCCTATGACCCTAATGCGTGTATGCCCCCCGAATTAGTGAGCTAGTGCCTGTAGAGAAGCTAGTCTAACTTGGTTTATTGCACCAAGTGCTCGGTTTATTTCACCAAGAGCTATGGGTGGTTTGAACTAGACTAGTTTTTAGGATGTTGGACTTAGACACATGGGCACAACAACAAATCAACATTGACGAAAAAACTGAGGCAAAGTGGAAGAAAGTTTTTTCTTATATTATTCTAAAACAAGGATTATTGGATATTAACAGAAGTCCACAAAAAGTGAACAAAAACAACAGCAGAAAATGAATTGAATTTACTTTACATGGAGAAAGCAAATAGCAACCCTAAATATTTGATATAGAAATACACTGCAAAATCGTGAGCACAAAATCGAAATTTAAATCAGATATTTGTTAATTCTCACTAACTTCACTGACTCGTTCAGTCCACATCAGTCCACAGCCGCTGGGCCGTGAGCACTTGTGTCAAGGATCCTCAGCGTCTTCCTCTTTTGCCGATTTCTGGACTGGTCCTCTGGAAGCATGACCGCCTGAAACACGAGTCGCCATTAATGTCTCAGGGGACCTAATACTAAAACTATTAATTTAACAATGACTATTTTCTCACAAAAGTTGGCTGTATTTATTCTGGACGGAGAGTCATAGAAAAAGCACAATGTCTGTTTTCGATGTCCATGTTCATCAGCGTAATAGGAACGACAAGCCATTGATTTCGCCTCTGATGGGCCTAATAGGGCATTTGCCACGTGAGGACAACCTTGAAATTCACTTGAGTTGAATTTAGAGAGCCTGAATTAGAAAGGTCAGCGTAACTCGGGCAGACCGAGTGCGGGCAAATTAGTAGTCTAGAATAGAGAACAAACACTCGTGGCAAATGCCCTATTCTAACCCGTAGATCGTACCCGAGCACGGCAAAATGTTGCTTTTCAGTGACATTTTAGATAAGACGACTTGGTGGTGTAGGGAAACCACACGTTAGCACAATCTTCGCTCTTCTCCATAGCGGGGTGGGAATATTGTCATATTTAGAACAATCGTGCACTTAGTGACAATCCTTCAAGGCTCACTCGAACAGGCACATAAGGGACAACAAACAAAGATTGAGGGGCGTGTCTAAAGTACAAGATTGCCAATTATTATAATGACTGAGATTGAGCCGTCGTAGACATGAGGGGGGTGCTTACAGTACAAATGAAAATATTGTTAATGGATACAACTAAAAAAACAATTAAAAAAAAGTGTCCATGCCGAGAATCGGACCCGGAAACATTGGCATGAGAGACAGAAGCTCTACGCAATGAGCTATCGAGGCTTTCATCATGTTGATGAGTTTCTTAACTCATGTTGCCTGCTGAATACTCTCTAACCCACTAATCTAAAATGTTCTCTGTGATCTGATTAGTGTTGTTTTAAGTATTTAACTACCAAAATCATTATTGTTTGAAAGCTTGCATAGACATCTATATATGTGTGCAAAGTTTGAACAATGTACGCCTTCCATTTCCCGAGTAAATGCCAACGTTAAAGTTTGAAGATTGGACGCACGGACGCAACAAACACGCGCGCGCGCGCGCGCACACCACACACACGCGCGCGCGCGCGCACACTCACACACGCACACGCACACACACACGCACGCACGCACGCACGCACGCAACGCACGCACGCACGCACGCACGCACGCACGCGCACGCACACACACACATACACACACGCACACACGCACACACACAACGCAAATGAACACCTATCATACTATACTCACGTAGGGAAAACACACGTTAGCAAAATGTTAGCTCTTCTTCATAGCGGGGAGGGAATATTGTCATAGTTGAAACAAATCGTGCACTTAGTGACAAGTTAGGATTAGGATTAGGATTTTGGGACTCAAAAACATAGCCGTAAGGCTTTCCTGTCCCATCTTTTTTTATTTAGTTGTTTGTCTCGGTCTGTCTCACACTCAGTTTTTGTTAATATTATTTATCGTAATCATACATAACTGCCTTATTCAATTCGTCGAGAAGGTTTTTAAAAATATTAGTATTTTGTGCTCTTTTCATGTTAGGTGGTAATTTATTCCACACAGGTGCAACTCTGTTAGTAAAATAAAATGTTCTATTAGTCCTGCAATATTGAATAAATATATTTGTCGGTACTGTTCCTTGTTTTGTAAAAATCTGATATTGTGAATAAGTGTGGTAATGGTTAGTTTTATTAAACGTAGATAATGGAATGTGGAAAGCCCAAAACATTAAGAGAGGGACCGGAAGAGGGGGGTGCTAAGCTACACTCT
>JAGGCT020003385.1:0-14146 GCA_017654935.2 Phymorhynchus buccinoides | reverse complement strand
TTTCAAAGTGGGGGGGGGGGGCGCAATTATTCGTTTATGTGAATTTTATTTGCATCATTTAAGCTCTGTCCGCCCACGACTGCTTATTTTATCTGGTTAAAGAATAACTTCCTATTCAGTCTTGTGTGTCATTTATTATTATGTTCGATTTGACAGCGGTACTTGTCAAATTTTGTTAGCACTGTCTGTCCACACAAATGATACTATATGTTGACATGTTCACTATTTTCCAGTCGACCAATTGGAAATGACCAAGCCCAGGTCAGGTCACGTGCAAGGAGCTGTGGCCAAGTTCAGTCAACGGTTTGGAGGCGCTGAGGGTCTGCGTAAATCTGGTAGGTTTGGTTTGTGTGTTTGTGTGCTGGTTTGCTTTTTTCTTACCCCGATCTATCTACAACCCTCTATCTGTCTGGAGGCCATACCTGCTTTCTTTGTCGGGTTGCTGGAATATTAAAGATCCACCAGATCACGTGTCAAAATCACGGGTTTCACGTGTTTTTCTTCTTATATCTGGTAAGAAATCTTGTTTTGACCAGGTCTCACTTCCATGCAAATGCCCCCAAATTCAAACCGAAACATCATTTTAAAGAGCAGCCTCAATTTGAATATGGGGACATGTGTATGTGGGTCACAGCTACCCAGAAAAAAACCCAAGGGACTTAGCCGTGGTGCGTCAGTGTATCTTTAAAGCTTTTGCCAATCCACCCAGACTTATTTTGTTTCAAGGGTGCCTTGCATTTTAATGCACTCTCATTTTTATTCAGGGGAAGGGGAAGGCAGTTCCCATGCCTTGAGATAATTATTTGGCTAATGTTAAGATTAGCTCCCTCCGCTGTTCCAGGGTGATGTTGGCCAATCAGCTCTCTCCGAATTACCCTTTTCGTTAAGCTGAGACACGCCGAAAAAGCTCGTTTGGTGAACGATCTTTCTACTATTTAGCACCTCACTTATGGAATTCCCTCCCACAACATGTCCGCTCATCTGACTCTATTTCCGCCTTTCGCTCTGCCCTTAAAACTCACTTGTTTCGGACATATTATGATTGATTAGTGTTTGTGTGTGAGGTGTGTGTGGGGGTGGGTGGGGGGGGGGGGGGGTCCGTTTGATTGCAGAAATCTTGTAAAAAATGTATTTACAATTATTTTATTATTCGTATTTTGTATGTAGAATGTCTACGTCTTGTAAACTTTAAATGCTTGTAAATGAGGTAGAAGGGTATTTTTGTTTTTGCAAAATTTGTCTATTATAATTAGTCATGTAATTGGTATGTCGATGGCAGTATGATTTTATTTCAAGTTGCAGTATTGTATTCAAACTTCATTGGGAATGTGAAAGTGGTCTCTATGTTTCTTCTTAGAATGTTCATGTTGTAACTATTTTACTTGTATAATTAATTGTGTGCGAGTGTGCGTGTGCGCATGCATGTGTGTGTATGTGTGTGCGTGTGCGTGTGTGTGTGTGTGTGTGTGTGTGTGTGTGTGTGTGAGTAAGGAAGTAAGAGAACGTTGTGTGTAAGCATCGTGCTTATTTTACTTTCTAATGATTAATTATTTGTTTGCCTTTAATGTTCTTGTTATCAATGTAAAGCGCACTGAGCTCATGTGAGAAAGAGCGCTATATAAATTCCCATTATTATTATTATTATTATTATTTGCCTATTTCTTTGCCCACAAGACTTTTTTTAAGGCTATTTCGTTCCCATTTTCGATATGTTTTGTTAAAGTAAACGACGTTTGGCTTTATACAGGTCCTCACTCCTGAATGATGCCAAAGGCTGGTTACTTTTTCATGCGTGTGTGCGTGCGTGCGCGTGTTTGTGTTTGCTTATGTGCGAGTGTATGTGTGGTGGGGGGGAGGGACATTAACTACTTGACTAGGTAGTTATATTTGCTATGTCTTTGGTTGCAGCTACAGGTCCTGTTTCAAAGCCTGCCAAAAAGTCGAAGGGCATCCTTGGTGGTTTGAAAGACATCATATTTGGATCCGATGGAACTGAAAGTAAGCATGATAGTTGTAACAATACTCAAAAACACACTACACACTCGCATGTCTCCTACACACACAAGTAGACTGCAATCATGCAAGTTCACTTCTTCCCGTCTGAGATTTATAAAAAAAAACTCTAATTCATTAAACTAACGAAGTAAACTTTTCACAAAATTACATATTTTGGAAACTTCTAAGTAAACCTTATCAAGTGTGTGTCTGTGTGTGTGTCTGTGTGTCTGAAACACAAAACGGGCCTTATAACTCCGCCGTTTTTCGACCGAATCGCTTCCAATTTGCTGTCAGGCTTGCTGTGGTCGGGGCAAAGCCTGTCAGCAAATTTGAAGAGAATCGGGAGAGCGCGTCACTCTCAGAGCAGCGCCAACGGGAAACGGGGCCTTATAACTCCGCCGTTTCTTAACCGAATCGCTTCAAATTTGCTGTACTCAGCGTTACCAGTACTTGGCGTTACCGTTACTTTGAGAGCGTGTCACTCTCAGAGCAGCGCCAACGGGAAACGGGGCCTTATAACTCCGCCGTTTCTTAACCGAATAGCTTCAAATTTGCTGTACTCAGCGTTACCAGTACTTGGCGTTACCGTTACTAGGCGTTACCGTTACTCGGGAGAATGCGTCACTCTCAGAGCAGCGCCAACGGGAAACGGGGCCTTATAACTCTGCCGTTTCTTAACCGAATCGCTTCAACTTAATTTGCTGTACTCATCGTTACCAGTACTTGGCGTTACCGTTACTAGGCGTTACCGTTACTAGGGAGAGCGCGTCACTCTCAGAGCAGCGCCAACGGGAAACGGGGCCTTATAACTCCGCCGTTTCTTAACCGAATTGCTTCAAATTTGCTGTACTCAGCGTTACCAGTACTTGGCGTTACCGTTACTAGGCGTTACCGGTACTTGGCGTTGCGCTAGTAAATACTAAAACAGCTATAAACTCTCTCTCTCTCTCTCTCTCTCTCTCTCTCTCTCTCTCTCTCTCTCTCTCTTACATTTACTGTTTAAATGCCAGTAATAAGGATACATGTAGGATCTCCGGGCATAGCTTTTCAACAATGCTTTGTATTGTTTGCATAAACATCTTCAGACCCTCTCCTTGCAACTATTCAAATCTCTCCGAAGCGTTAAAAGAAAAAGTTTGGATCGGCCTGTTATCTCAATCGACACGTGGAAAACGCCTTTCAACCCGCAGACCGCGAACCGACACGTGCTGACTCAGATATAGAACACGACGGAAACCAGCATGAAGAAAATGATTGCATTCCCGACTTAGATGATGAGATAACGGATAGTGAAGTGCGTCTGGCAATAAAGAAATTAAAATCGAATAAAGCATCTGGATTAGATGATATTTGTGGTGAGTTTTTGAAAACGGTCGAGCCGATTATAACACCTTTTCTGACAAAACTGTTTAACCAAATTTACGAGAATGGTTATTTCCCTTCATCATGGACCAAAGCGGTTATTGTTCCCTTACTTAGAAAAGGTGACGTTCTTAATCCTGAAAATTACAGAGGTATATATCTACTAAGTACAGTTAGTAAGGTCTTCACATCAGTATTGAATGAGAGATTGTATAAATGGGCGGAGAAGGAAGGTAAAATAAGTGAAGAGCAGGCTGGTTTTCGTAAGCAATACTCCACTGTGGATCATATATTTACGCTTGTTTCGATGATAAAATCCTATTTTTTGGTCATAAAAGTAGAAACTTTTACGTGGCTTTCATAGATTACCAAAAAGCCTTTGACACAGTAGATAGGGATATGTTTTGGAAAGTACTCCAAAAAGTTCAAGCTTCCTCAAAAATGATTAGAATGTTAAAGGGCATGCATAGCTCTGTTCAAAGTTGCGTTCGCTGGGGCCCACAAGTGTCAGATTTCTTTGATTGTCCCTCAGGGGTCAAACAAGACTGTTTAATGTCACCTTTATTGTTTTCTTTATTAATTACCGAAGTAGCTGAAAATGTATCAAGGAACGGTAAACACGGATTTCAGTTTTTACCTGGGTTACAGGAAATATTCCTTTTATTATTTGCAGATGATGTTGTTTTGTTCTCTTCTACACCCAGTGGACTTCAAAATCAGCTAAACAATTTACAGAAAGCATCTGACATTCTAAATTTGACAATAAATTTAAATAAAACTAAAATAATTGTGTTTAAAAAAGGGGGTCATTTGTCTAAAACTGAGTGTTGGTATTACAAAGGGAGGGAAGTGGAGGTAGTTAATAGTTACAAATATCTTGGCTTTACTCTCAGCACTAGATGGGTTTTGATATTGCGTTAGATGAATACGTTAGACGAGCAAAACGTAAAGTTGCAGAGATCTTTAAAACAATGTAGGCTTTAGGGAGCATGGATTTGTCAATATTTTTTGAACTTTTCGATTCGCAAGTAAAGCCAATGTTACTATATGCAGGGGAGCTCTGGGGATTAACTAAATTTCAGTCTATAGAATCAGTCCAATTGTTTGCATGCAAGCGTATATTACTCTATTAGGTGTTAGCCCCAAAAGTCCAAATACAATGATATATGGCAAAACAGGTCGATATCCTCTGTATATTGACAGCGCTCTAAAGTCGATAAAATATTGGTTTAAACTCCAAAGTATGTCTATCCATAGATTTCACAAACAGGCACATCTCATGATTTTCAATAAGATTCCCGAGTTTACCCATGGTCACTCTAATTATCATAATTGGTCTAAATCTGTTAAAAAATGTTTTGATACTTTTATTTTTTCAGATGTTTGGCTTAATGGAGGGGTGGGAAATGAAGCTATTTTTCTTAAAAAGTTAAAGCAGAGAATGATTGATTGTTACATGCAAGACTGGCATGCAAAACTATTTGCAAGTGAACGATTTAGTACGTATAGATCATTTAATTCATCGTTTCAATTAGAAAATTATTTGTCAGCCATTACTATTAGTAAATTCCGTTATGCCTTAGCAAGATTGAGACTTGGACTGTGTGATCTAAACATCAATAACAGATATAATGAAAAATCAAAGAAATGCCCATTTTGTAACAAGATAGAGAGTGAATTTCATTTTGTGTTTGAATGTCAAACATATGCTTCTCTAAGAAAAAAACATTTATCAAAATACTATACGTTCGTAATCAATGAAGAATGTCTAGCTCGAATGTTACAATCTGATGACGTAATGCTCCTAAGAAATGTAGCAATGTATGTATTTCATGCTTTCAAGACTGTCAATAACTGAATAAGAGCAGAATACTGCATTTTTGTGACTGAATTGAAATATTTAATTCTGTTGCTTATTTTTATATATCAAATTAATTCCCTTGATTCTATTTGATTATGATGTAGGAAGTTACATCCCTTTTTCGTTATTGGTTTTTAGTTCTCTAATGATAACGTGTACCCATTGTATACAGGCCGGTGGCCTTACGATTAAACTTTCTGACTTCCGACCTCTCTCTCTCTCTCTCTCTCTCTCTCTCTCTCTCTCTCTCTCTCTCTCTCTCTCTCTCTCTCTCTCTCTCGCGCGCGCGCGCAGCGCGCTCGCTCGCTCGCTCGCTCTTTCACATACTCACACACGCACACACACACACACACACACACACACACACACACACACACACACACAGTGACGAGGGAATGGGCTAAAGGTGAAGTCTCTAGGGGGAAGACTTTTAAAGTGTTCAATTTTCAATGAGAAAATTTTCCTCTGAGCCCTCTTCTCTAGGGTGTGGGAGATGAGCGACTTCCCGGCTCCTTTTCATCTAATAGATTTATATTTTTGCCCGGGTTCTGGCTCGTATGATTGAAGGACATACAAGTGGTAGACTTGCTCTAAATGACAGACTGGGAGAAATAAGTTTTTACATGAAAATTACAAAACTTACACTCTCATCCGTCTGACCAAAGAGTGAGAATTATTTGTACACTTGTATTTTATTTACTCACAAATCTGTATAGCAGATTATGAAGTAATAAGAAAGCAGCTCAATGGCGCCAAAACAAAATATGTATGAAAAGTGAAATCCAAAAGCATTATACAAGACTTTTGTCTGTCTGAAAGGTTTAGCCCCAAGCCGGAAGGGTCAGTAATATTATCAAGTGTCCTGGTTAAGTTAGGGTTCTTTGCACTGTCCTAAGGACTTAGCTGAAGTAAGTTTCCTCTGTTGGGATCGGTGAGTGCTGGGGTGACTAGGCTGGCTCTTCAGGTGAGAGGTCGCCCAGTAGTCCTGGATGGGGCGTTGCGGGATGGCACAGCACAGGCGTGGTCTCCTCGTGGTTTCTGGGTGCGGTGACGACTTGACTGCGGCACCGTCTTCGTAGTCGTGAGTCAGGGGTAATGCTTCCTGACCACGATGCCCTGCTGAGAATAACAGGAGAATATGGGTGTAGATCTCTATGGATTAGATATATGGGCTTCAGCTGGTGGGAGATTAGTGAATGCCAACCAGCTAGAAGGCCGCCCTTGTACAATAGCACTATGAAAAATAATATGAATTTCAGTTGTCAAACTGAAATAAAACATGAAAGGTGTACTGGAATCAACTGTTATGATTCAGTAACAAGCTAGATCAAAATCTATGATCAAGCCAACAAACAAATATCATTCTCAGTCCAACACTTGGAAAGGAATGTAAAGTGACCAAGTCAAAAGCTGCAAGTTTGCACCCAAGTAGTCTCACACATACACATGTATGTATAAAAAGGGTAAATAAAATTAGGCATAGAATCAGGTTCTTGCACCAAAAGAGTTAAACTCAAAATCAAACATAAGAATGAATATGTGCACAAAATTAGACCAACATATTTACCAATTCTTTTCACTGACACCTCTACTACTTACTCAACCTGGAACATAGGATCTGGATCAAAAACAGAATCAAACAAAAATAAATCTCACACAATTATTTCACACCCAACCACATTCAGTATTACTTACGAGTTGGGCTAATAGTATTTCTGGCAGGTAACAAGCAGAGGGTCTGTTCCTACAGTGTTTACTCAGCCAGGTTTTAGTTTTTTTGTGACTAGACTAAGAGAATGTTATGAGTTTTGCCTCCCACTATGCATTTCCAGCTTGATTTCAAATCTACAGTGTACTTTCATTGGTTGAGTAGTAGACAAGAGAGAAAGCTACAGATCATGCGCTTTAGTATAAACAGCTGTCATGCGCTTTTTGTTTACACAGCTAGTCACGCGCTGCCTACTGCGGAGTCGGTGTCAACATCACATGATGTCGGGAGATGGAAGATCAAAAGGCACCGATTGTAGTTGGGGAATTCTGTGATGTCACAAGATTGTAGACTGGCCGATAAGATTAAAGAGTGGAGGGATGAAAATAGTAAAGAAGGGGGGGTGTAGAGGAGAAAGTGGGGTGTGCGTGACACACTCCATCACAGAGGCCCCCCCGAAGAAAAGATTCTGGTACAGGAATCTTCCTGTGTGACGACGACTCCACTTTCAATGTTGGCGACAGGGCCAAATTAGTGGTAAGCCTGGGTTGGCCGGAATAGTGGAACGTCTGGTCGCAGCACCGAGTTCAAAGGAGCAGATGGGTTGGAGACCAGCGGATTGGGTTCCGACTGAGATCGGTGCAGCAATCCAGTGTTGAGCTGTCCCGGGGTTGATTGCAGGATAGCAAAAACCTCCTGTCTCAGATTCCCCTTGAGCCTGGACTCATCATTGCTGATGATGTGGTTTGGTAGGGCGATTTGGGCGAAAATGGCTTTGAGTGCCGCGACTACCTGGCTAGCATCAATTGAGGAGATTGGGCATATGACTCTCCCCTGCCCTTTCTAGTTGTCCTAAACTTTTTCCAGTAAGCATCAGCTGTCAACTGGTATCTGTCGAGGAGGGCTTCTTTTAAGACTTGGTAGTTGGTAACTAGGCCTGACGGAAGTTTGGTGTACACCTCATAGGCCACGCCCCTGAGACTTTGTGCAAGTTTCAGATTGAACTTCTCAGGAGCAAGCTCACATTCCTGGGCCAGTCTTTCAAATCTATCAAGGAAAGCATCGATAGACTCTGTTGCCTTATTGAACGTCTCCAATGTGAAGGTCATGACTGGGGTTTGGATGGGAGGGGAACAGTTTTGAAGGGAAGCTATAGAAGCAGTCTCAGAGTCCGGCAATTTTTCTAGCTGCTTCATAGCCAGCTCATGTTCCCGTGCCTTTTCCCGCTCAGCTGCGTCAAGTTCTTTGTTTTTTGTTTCCTGCTCTGGCTGTTTGTTCCTCAACTCGGATGTGTTCTCTTGTTCTGCAGCATCATGAGCTCTCTGTTTGTCTTTCTCTGCCTCCTCCCAAGCTTTCTCTTGAGCATCATGAGCTCTCTGTTTGTCTTTCTCTGCCTCCTCCTGAGCTTTCTCTTGAGCATCATGAGCTCTCTGTTTGTCTTTCTCAGCATCCTCCCGAGCTTTCTCTTTATCATATTGAGATATGACATTCCACATTGACACATTCCATCAGGATCACTTTAATTAGATACTACCTACAAATGTGTTAATAATATCATTTGAGATTTTATTCTTTTGAAGAAGATTCAATGCATGAACGAGTTATATAAGATGTTTTAAAACTGCATTAGATACTTTTTTTTAATTTGTTTGCACAACAACCCACGTACAAATAACCTAAATCAATCATGGTACAATAGAACCTTTGCAAAACAAAATGAAACAACAAATTTATCTACAAACTGTCTAGTTGAAAAAAAGGTGTCTTCGCTGCTCAGAGCACATAAATGCAAGGCTTTTCCATATGCAGCTAACTTTCCGAACCCAGTTATGACTAAAAATAAATTGTCCGAACGTATAAAATATTGAAATTGCAAACGGATTTTTTGTTGCACCTGAAAAATAGATTTATTGAACCTGGGTTGCTGAGGAAACGGTCCAAGACATTTTGAGGAAACGCATTTTAAGCCTACTGACATTTTATAAATTAGATATCCTTTGTAAACTTAAAAGCGATAACCAGACTATAAAAATGTCATCCACAAGTAGGCCAATGGGCGGTATTTAATTTTGTTTGGATCTCATGTACGTTAAATTACTAGTCTTAACAATAAACATACAAATGCATTTATAGAATGATTTGCTTTCTCTGTTTACAGACGAAGTCTTTCGGATGTTGATGCTTGGAAAAACCGGAAGTGGAAAAAGCACCACCGGAAATACTATTCTGGGAGAAAAGAAGTTTGCATCAGGACTCGACTTCAGTTCTCTGTTACTGGAGTGTGCGATCTGCAGATAGTTGAAAAGGGTGGACGAATTATCGAGGTATTATGATTGTCTTTCAAATGCACACAATGTCAGACAAAAATCTTAATGAATCACTTGAAAGCATTATAAACCTTGATATGGCGTACAAAATGTGTCAAACACTCGATGTAAAAACTTGATGCAAACACTCGATACTTTGTAAAAACCTTTTGAAAAGTATCCATATTTGGCATGGCTCTGTTCCAAATGGATCGATGTGAAAGGATTGAGCGCTTCCCAGTTTTGCAGAGTATCTAAAAATGAACACATAGGCCTATAAATCTGGAATCGAAAATTAACCGAAACTGCACTTGCCAAAGCAGCACAAATTACTTGGCAGGAATAAAATAAACGGACAGAATAGCTAAAAAGCGACGAGAAGATCATTAGACATAACTGAGGACCATAGGAGAGAGTTTAGGACCCCGTAATATTGAAAGACATTTACATAATTTGGTGTTCCGTTTCGTTTCATATCCGAGCATCATTTTTAATATGACTCGTTCGGTCAAGTTCGTAAAATGCGCATTTCAAGAAAATATTGATGCAAGGTATGCACACATTCTCCCTAAAAATATCCATACTTTCATAAAGTACGGAAAACATTCATACTTTTTTAAAGTGCACAATCCCTTTCACATAGTAGTGATACTTTTGCGAAAATGATCGATCATTTCTTGAAGGGATTGTTCCTTTTTGAAATGAGCGTTGTTTTGTATTGACATTTTTCGAAAAGTATTGAATGTTTGCATCCAGTTTTTTCATGACGTGTTTGACACGTTTCGTACGCAATACAGAATGGCTGACAAGAAGGGCATTAGACACAATCGAGGAATATTTCATGCTAAGTCATGTTGGAAAAAATGGACGTAGTTTCGTTTCATATCCGAGCATCATTTTTCATGTGACTTGTTCGGTAGATGTGTTGTGTCGTGACGCACGTAAAAAGCGTGCGTTGTTGTTGCGCGAAGTTCTCGTGTGAGCTGTTGTCATACGGCCTGCACTCGTACTGGCCGGAGTTAGGAACAGCAGTCAGTCTGGATGTGCACCCCCGTTAAGGAAAGACCTGTCTCCAGTTACTCCAGCCGGCAGTGTTGCTGTTAGGGGCAAGTTACTGGACATAAGGATAGACCTAGGCTAGTTTACCTACACATAAGGGGTTGTACTTGTAGTGTAGGAAGGGAACTAGTGCTTGTTGTCTTGTAGTTTAGTAGTGGGTTTGTAGAGTTGTAGCTTGGGGTTAGTGGGGATGATAGACGACTGAGGCCCCTGTGACCATACACCACAGTTGCGGCTCCATCTCAGTCTGCTTAGTTAAGTTAGTACTTGGGTAGTTTGGGTTATGTTACCAGTTTGTGTCCTTTTGACACGGCTGTGGAGCCCTGTTTGACTGTGAGGCTGATGAGGTGTGGCGCCATCCTGAACCCTTCCACACCGTTCCATGAAGTAAGGTCTTGTGTGTTGGTTGTGTGAGTGTGTGCATGAGTAAATGTGTGTGCATACAGCTGTGCTGAGTCATTGTCCAAGTGTGTGTTAATCTGCACTCATTCAGTCTAGTCAGTCGGTAAATAGTAACCGTTAAAATACTTCAGATGCGAGTTTTGATTCAAAGTATCGATACTTTCACTAAAAAATGATCCATATTTTTGTGAAGGATGGAAAGCATCTATACTTTTTTAAAGTGCGCGATCCTTTTCACAAAGTAGCGATACGTTCACAAAAAGGATCGATTCTTTCTTAAACGGATCATTCCATTTGGAAACGAGTAGACTATTGTTTTGTATTAATACTTTCAAAAATGTATCAAGTCTTTGCATCGAGTAGTAGACTGTTTGACACGTTTTGCATGCCATAATTCTGTCCGTTGTTTTTTTTATTCCCACCACATAATTTGTGCTGCTTTGGCAAGGGCAGTTTCAGTCTATTTCCGATTCCAAATCCATACTGAGTGAAGGTAATTTTTGAAAAGTATGGATACTTTTAAAAAAGCATCGAGTCTTTGCATAGAGTGATTGACATGTTACGTATGCCATAAGTACAGATGAGAAGAGCGTCAGCCGCCCAATTAAGAGATTCTCTTCCTTAGCGTGGTCAAGAGTATGCAATCCAGGATTGGCCTTAGCAGCCTTCAGGTTTCCGATCCATGAAGACGAAACATTGAGATCGTCTGTGGCCTTTCCGCGGAAAACTTCCTACTTAATGGTCCTTAATTACTTGAGAGCGGCCTCCATCGTCATCATGATAATATTATGTGCAGTGCATGAGGCCTCAGATGTTTGTCTCACCGAAAGTGTTTTAATTTTTTAACCGAGGTCTTTCACCCGCCCCTATCCCCCTCCCTCTGCCTCCATCTCACTCCTTCGACATCCCCTTGATGTCAATGGTATTAGTAAAGATCGAGTTAATTTGTTTGTTGCATTAATATAATTATTGTTTTTAAACGTATTAAAAGTAGACAGATATTGGTATTGTATATGTTTCTGGTTGCCATAAGAGCGCTCACGACTTTTTTTAAAGAAAAAAAGACCACTACCTCCAGTTATGACAGTTTATTTTATTTTCAGTTGATGGACTGCCCTGGCCTGTATGACACTAAGCTCTCCAATCAAGAAATAGCCACCACCATCGTGCAAGCCGTTGCCTGCATGCACCCGGGTCCTCACGCCATCCTCTACATCATCCGCCTTGGACGTTTCACTGCTGAAGAGATTGGGGTTTTTCTCAGGCTGAAAGCTTTGTTCGATGATGACATTACAAATTACATGATAGTTGTTTTTACAGGTGGGGATGACTTGGAGAGGGAAAATATTACACTGGCAGAACTGCTGAAAAGAGCTCCCAAAGAACTGATCCAAGTGGTTGATGAGTGTGGACACAGGTGTTTTGTGTTCAACAACATCGACAAGAAGAACAAAAAGCAAGTGGAACAACTTCTGGATGAGGTGAGGAGACTGAAAATGGCTTATGGAAGCTACAACTGTTCAAAGTATGCCTCTGTAGGACAAGACCTTGAAAAGGAAGTGGAGAGAAGACTGGCCAAAGTCACCAAGAAAGATCAAGAACGGGAGCAATACATCCTTAATCTCGAGATCAAACTTAATGATACTACAGAGATTGTTCAAAAAATGAAAGCTGAAAATGAAAAGAAAGAAAGAGAACGAGAAATGGAAAAACAAAAGAAAGCTCAAGAAGAGGAAAACATCTGCCAGGAAATGGCCAAGGCACTCAGCGAGGAGGAAAAGAACTTGAAAGAAAAGGAACTTCAATCGTACCGCGAAAGGGAAAGAGAAGAGTTGTCCAAACTGAAAGAAGAAAGAGAAAAAGAAACAAGACAATTGATTGAAAAACAAAACGAAAGAGAAAGACTGAAAGAACAGAGACGTGAAGAAGAGAGGGAGGACCATAGAAGAAGAGAGGAAGCCTATCGTGAGGAGTTGAACAGGATGAAGGAAGGCATAGCCAACAACAAGGAACAAGGCTGGCTGAACCAGGCAGCAACTGGAGTGGCAGATTATGCCGCCTCAGGTTTGAAGGCAGTCGCAGGGTGGTTTGGCTGGTAATATTTTGGCTTTTGGAAAAGAAAAGAGTGACAACAAGCAAAACAAATTAACCTCATGACTGCCAGAGAAAATTTTTATAAAAAGAGGGCAAACCATGCCACGAAAAAGACAACTGATAGAGCCAATCTGGCAAAATGGTGTGGGGATATTACTCTCCTGACTGTTAGAGCAAAAGCCAGCATATCAGGGTTATTCCTCTTCATCTGATGAAGTCATCAGTGATGTCATCAGGTCAGTACGTAATACGTTGGTGGCAGTCAAGGGGTTAAACAACAAACGTGTCACCTAATAGTAGTAGTAGTGATATGGGCTTGATATGGGCCTCGCGGCCCTTGTATGCCCTATCATTCTTCTTATATCTTGATTTTTTGTTGTTGAGTATTTCTATTGGTGGTTTGCACATTTTCCTATGCTACAAATAAAGAAATAGGAATGGCCAATATTGGTATTCGTCAAATTCCTTATCATTTGTTTTTCATAAACGGTTCTTTATCCAGAAGATTTTTAATCATATTAGTACTAGGTGCAAACTTAATGTTAGATGGTACACAATTCCAAAATTGAACAACTGTTAGAAAACGAACATTTTCGAATGTTAGTCTTAGAACGCTTTTGAAAAAACTTCCCATCACTATTCCTAGTTTTTTATCTACAGAACTTAACACACACAAAAAATTATTGTAAGTCAATGTCTTCTATATGGTTAACAAATTTTATATACTTGAATGAAATCACCTCTCACCCTTCTCCCCTTTAGTGAAGGCAGTTTCAGAAAGTTGTCTTTCTTCGTAAGTCTTGTTTTTACATGTTTTTACTAATTTAGTGGCTCTTTTTGGAGCTTTTCTAAGGAAATACTTTGTCTAAGTGCTGGAAACCATACTACATTACCATATTGAAGATGTGGTCTGACAATGCCTTATACAACTTCACAAATACTTCTTTTTTCAAATAATAATAATAATAATAATTGTACATTTATATAGCGCTTTACCTCAGATGAGCCCAAAGCGCTTTACAATCAATGATTCATCAACAGACAAAAACAGCATTAACCAGCAACAGCGCATATACAAAGCAACTCTCTCTCTCTCTCTCTCTCTCTCTCTCTCTCTCTCTCTCTCTCTCTCTCTCTCTCTCTCTCTCTCTCTCTCTACACACACACACACACACACACACACACACACACACACACACGCACACGCGCACACACACACACACACAAACACACATATTTATCGACGCCAACTCGTTCATACCCCATTCAGTAAGCCACAGCAACCGAGCCGCATGGACTGACCACATACACCAACACACATACACAAACACCCTCACACAAAAACGTACGCACGCA
>JAGGCT020003384.1:0-14155 GCA_017654935.2 Phymorhynchus buccinoides | reverse complement strand
TCACTTGGGGGAGGAGAGAGATTTTTTTTTTTTTTTTTTTTGAACTACATCCAAATAGGTTTTATTGGTGACAGTTGACAATTTTCTGTGTCACTCACGGATTACAGTATGAACTGAAGTGCGGACAGAGTACCAGACTAGGTGAGGTAGGCTTCAGCTGTCATTGTCACCCTAGTAACGTGCATGTGCGTGAATAAACTGCATGTCAGTGTGCTGTTTTACAATGCTAACCATATGGCATATTTGGTGACATTTAGTCGACAATGACATGACGCCTTCCTCGAACACACAAAACACACTTCACCCCGAGAACAAGCCTCATGACCACACATGCAACCTTTTATGGCTGTAGACATTTATTTCTAGCAATGGTGAAGCATAAACCTTTGGGCTACATTTTCAAAAGAATACGAAATCTAGCAGAAGTTGGTCTCAACAATCCCGAATATAAGATGTTAAATGTGTCCCCCCACATGGTGGGTGGGTGGTTGTGCGCGCGTAAGTGGTGTGGGCGTGTTGCGTGTTAGTGGCTGTGTGCATGTTTTGTGATGTTGATATTGTAGTAGCTTATTTATATTTATGTATTCTATTTAAACAATTTAGACGCCATGACTCAAGAGAAAAGGGCCACCCCCCCACCCCCCCTTCTATAAATGTTATTTAATTATTATTTTAAACAACGCCATAATATCATTATCATAGCACACAAAAGCACGGATCAACTAGCTTGTAAGTCCCCCATACCGATGGACTTGAACGTTCGTTCGTTTCCATTATAAGAAGAAAGGCCGAATTTTTTTATAAATAGTTCCCTCACCTTCTTGGAAGTTCTGTGCTTGTAACTTCCTATCTGTCGCTCCCTTTGACTCTGCTTTTCCTTTGCTTACTGTCATTCTACTACTTCTTGCCGTACCGGTCCCAGCTCCTGCTTTTTTTTCAAAAAACACTTTCAAACAGATTTCCTCCAGTCCAAAGTCCGACATGTATGCTGGGCCTAATTATTTCTACTTAGTCACATAACGGCAGCATGACCATTACGCTCATATGACAGGACACTGTCTGAGCGAACAAATAAGGACGACTATAAGCAATCTTTTTTCCACAGACATAGACCTCTGCGCCTTATATTATATATAATAAGAAAACTGAATTTTGTGTAAAATTTAGGGGATGCGGCCGTATAGTCCAAAAATACGGCAAACGCCATCTATACACTTAGCACCAAAGCGTAACAGAACAACCTGTTCAAAAGTGGAGAGAAAAGAAAAACAGACCCCTAATCCATAACATTTTCCCTCCGGTGAGGAGGACAATTCACCTGGGGTGCAGGTTTTCCTAGTTTACGGCAGCGTTGGGACCTTTCCCATGAAGTCCTCAGGTGCCGCAGTTTTTGGACGCTGCCCCGTAGACGTAACCCTCCGCCACCTCACCCCCGGCTCCCATTGGAACCTGCACACACAAACACAGTCATGCACGTCCTGCATTTACATGCCTTTAAAAGTGGGACCCTGACGGTGAGTTTTTTGCAAGAACCATCGAGATCACCTTGAAACACATTCACAGAGAATCACGCACTCACTTTGCTTGGCTTCCTAGAATCAAACCGTCAAATCGCGATTATCCTTGGCGGAGGTGCTGGAAGTCAAATTTTGTCAACCAAAGAGAAGGCGTGTGCCGTCCCTTTTCTAATGGCCGCCAAACTGCTTGCACGATTTTTCGCAATACTACTTTACAAGCCTGTTTATTGTATCTTTTTTAAATTAGTCCATTTTTTTTTTAAGCACTACAAAAAAAGAAAAAGCTTAATCCACCAATGGGTTTTTGGCCTCCACCCACCCCACCAAAATGGCTTCTCTTCCGGCATCTCCGCCAAGAGAGGAATCGCCGTTTTGACGGTTTAATTTCTAGGAAACAGAGCAAAGTGAGTGTTCCTATCCTGAAAAGGCTGTCTTTTTGGTGATCTCAACGTGTTCCTTGCAAAAAAACTCATCCGTCAGGGCCCACCTTTAATCCGTCTAGCATAGCCGTGCACCACCCTCATAAGATAATTTAAAAAAGACAGCAACTTCTTCTATTTCAATCAATCAATCAAATAAATTTATTGTTTTCACAAGAAGAAATTTGTTGCCCAGTTTGCGCATAAAATACAGAAATGAATAATTAAAACATTTCATTAACTGATCAGTTGTAAACACAACATACACATTGAAGAAGACAATTCTACACTAACGATAGGCACAAGTAGATAACATGAAAACAATGAAAGTCAACAGGAGCACCACACAACACACACACAACACAAAAGGGTATAGTTAACACAATAGCAAAAGATAGACCTTTATTTAAACACACCCCACAACACACTATTCATAAATTAAAAGCAAACAGTAAGATTAACTTGCATAAATACAGAAAGGATAATACTTTAGATGCCTTGGTATCACAAGTTAATTAATCATTAACCCTTTCACCGCCAGCCCTTATTTTCAGCCAAAAATTTCCATTAAATTTACATGGGTAGAGAAAAAAAATCCATCTGCAATATTGGGGATTCTTCTGTGACATATATAAAATAAGGACCTATCCTTACCTCCAAAAAATTAAGAAAATAGGGTCTTTGTATAACAGACAGTGATTTGATGCCTTTTAGTGACATGGGTGTTAAACCATTGTGGTGAAAAAATGTGACATTGGCAGTGAAAGGGTTAATTTCCAATTAACAAACGCATTGAATTCACATAAAAATAGGTTTTAACCCTTTCACTGCCTGCCCCCTGTCTACTACGGGTGTGTGATGTCATTGGTGATGACATAACTTTTTATGTCAAAGCCCTGGAAGGATGGTTTTTGTTTTAAGGGACAAGTCAGGCCACCGTGGGTCTCCCGTACAAATAGTTCCCCACCTTCTGGAAGTTCTGTGCTTGCAACTACCTCTAATCTTGCTCAAATCGTCAAGTCTTACTCAATCCGATTATGCATCATTAGACGTTCTCCGGCAGAGTGAAAGGGGTTAAAGCACAGTCTCACACGGCGCGGTCTAACACAAACGACAGCTGGCGGCAGACAGCCTTGACCCTGACCTTCGTGGGTCATCAGGGGGTCGAGGTCGGGGCCAGCGCCCCTCTCTCTGAAGCGCACGCCCATCACGTGTCTGGTCAGCGCCTCCTGCATCACCACGATAGATTAGGGGACGGTGTGTTGGTGCGCTGGCTCCTGCACAACAACACAAGCCCCCCACGCATGCTTCACGATCCACCGTAAAAAACCTGGACTATAAGACGCACCTGTATATAAACCGCCTCCCTTCAATCGACAAAATATTAGGTATTTATTCACAAAAAAGCCGCACCAGTTTATAAGCCGCAGAGAAATTGCATGTGCACAAACCAACACAAACATAGAAATTCTCATTTCAGAACATGGGTATTTAATGTTCTCAGACACTTAAAACATGACATTTGAATCTATTGATCACCAAAACCAGCTTTGAGTCTAAAAAAACTAAAAAATAAGGCTGACGAATGTGGGCCAGAAACAGATTTAATCATACTCATAAACACAGAATGGAAACAGAATCCACAGATAAGCCGCATCAGTCTATAAGCCGCATGGGCCAAAGCTGAGGGTAAAAGGTAGCGGTTTATAGTCCGCATTTTAAGGTAATCATCTTCCCAATATCCCCATCCCATCCCCTGAAGACGGTATGTGAGGCAGCTCCTACGTGGTGCGTTTAAACCCCCCACACACAAAAAAAAACACGGTCACACACGTAATGTTCTCATCCCGAAGCTGATGCACTTGTCACCATAGTGTTCAAATGCGTCGGCACTGTTGGGATGATCCCTGGAGTCTTTTGTTACCGCCAGTGTGTAACAGTATCCCAACAACAACAACAGACAACTTTTATTCACATCACACCAAATCAGAGGGTTGAACAGTAATGAGGTCAACACAATCGCATCCTTCCGCCTAAAGAGATGCGATGTGCAACGTCATCGTTGAGTACGAATCGCGTAATTGTATGCGCAAGAAATACGAAGCTGTCTGCATACACACACATATCAAACACACTGATACATTGTTGGCAGTGTCAGTGGGGTATATTCACTGCACACACATACCAAAGGGAGAAAGGTGGCACCCCCCCCCCGTGCCAAATGGAATGCATGACTGCAAACGTTGAGTGACACGGGTTCGAATCCCGGCCTCGATCTGCCCTTTCTTTCTAGTTTGACAGGAAAATCGAATGGAACATCCAATCCTTCGGATGGGGACTTAAAGCAAGTCTGAACCGTGCGCTTTACGCATGTAAAAAAAAACCCACAGCAGTTAATGAAAGTCAGTGTAAGAGCAGGAGAAAGAAATCCCCCGTTCTGCCTGGTTATGGCCCAAATTGATCTCTAGTTTCCCCCTTCTTCCCTCCCCCCCCCCCCCCCCCCCCTTCCCTTTTCCCCCCCCCCCCCCCCCCCCCCCTTTTCTTCCTGTGGAATTAAAAGCTAAGTCTGACCCCGTGCGCTTTACGCACTTAAAAAATCCCACAGGCAGTTGAAAGTCAGTAAGAGCAGGGAGAAATCCCCCGCTGCCTGGTATGACCAAATTGATTAGCTAGCTTTCCCAAGTCTGCCCACCCCCCACAATCCGGCACCCGTGTGGCCCCCCCCACCACCCACCAAAAATACAAACTTGGGTAGGCGCTGCAAATTGCCTGGGCGACGCACTCTCTGGGGGAGAGCAACCCTAATTTAATAGGAGTAAGTCTCTGTGACTAGAATATACCAGAATACCAAACCTGCCTACCCAAAATCTTCACTGTCAGTAATCCCAACCTCTGAAAACAGTAATTTCAGGCATCTATCAGTAATTTTTGGCTGGCCGAGAAATCCTTCCACCAGAATTTTTCGCTGCCGTCAAACTTCCGCTTTCGCTGCTGCATCTTCCCATCCAAACCCAAAACTTTGACAACTGCCGAAAGTTTGGTTGCGTTGAGGGTGGGATGGAGGGTGACCTCCTTGTTTTTCTCCGGTGTCCCGCTTCGATTGAATCGAGGTCAGAATCACTCCGCTTGTCGCCGATGTGTGTGTTTTTTCGTAATGAACGTTTTTTAAAACATGCCTTCTAGATTGCATTTTCACATACCTAGAAAAATGACGTCATGCGAGAAATAAACCGGAGAGAAGATCTTCATTCATAGGGACATCACATCGAAGATGGATACCTTCGGAGATTAGAAGACGAAACACAGTAGAGGGTTACGCGGCTCAAACGACGCACCATGGCACCGTTACCCTTTATGGCATTTCTTCTTCGTTTATTTCAAAGCACAGACTCAGTTCCCCGCGGGGAAATGCGGATTTTTGTTGTTGTTGATTGTAATAGCGTAATCGGAGGTCTCAAAACGTAATATATTACGGGCAAATCTTGTGTACACAAATGGAAACACAGGTCTGACACCACACACACACACTTTGGCCTCTTCTTGCTGTTGGCGGGCGGTGGCCCTGTCGGTCGGCTTACAGGCGCAGCACAGGGGTCTGTACACGGATGCTGCCACTCAGCCGAGAACAACATTACAAACGGAGCGCACCATGCAGGCAGAGTGTAGGCCTTGATTGGCGTGCAGGCACCACCAGAGGGCGTCGCGGCAGTTGTAAGCGCGCGTGCCGCCCGCTCCCACAGCAGGTTGGGGATAGGCCCGTGACGCAAGCGTAGCCCCGCAATGTCCATATAGTGGATATCAGACACTCTGGGGGAGCGGTGTGTGTGTGTGTGTGACAAAGACACTTCAGCTTATATACTTTTCATCCAAAGGGTTTAGTTGATTCCAGAGCATACACAGAACCAGGCCAAAAGCAATGTTTTGAAGAAAAAAACAAAAACAAAAATACGGGGGAAAGAAGCGACAATCAAAGACCCATTCACATATGTAACAATCTATCCAACATCTCAAAATGCATTCTCTTATAATACCTGGAAGATCTGAAATCCCTGTCTGACTGAGCAACAGCAGTATTGATCACACCCATTCCTGCTTAACGCTTTTCTTTTTATTCCCTCTCATACTTTGTTTTTAAACTTAAAGCTTACAAAGAGAAGAAAGTAACAAAACACAATTGAAATGCATGCAAAAACTTTAGGGTGCTATAAAAATGAAAACTTTCTTTCTACCCCCACACTTCTTCTTCTTCATCTGTGTTCTCAGACCATATGACCACAATGGGTAAGGTAATGTGTTCGTTTTCCAGTTTTCACTGGTCTCCTCGCTTCGTACAGCCGACACATTCCGATTACGAAGGAGCTCAAAGGAGAAGAAAAAATTATTTCGAAAGCCTTTTTCAGAGCATGGTAGTGGGGGCCAAAGTGGTTTTCAAGGAAAATAGGCCAGAGAGGTCCAGGGGGTCGAAGAAAATTCAATAAAATTCAATAAATGAGTGAAAATGTTCACTTTTCCATGCCATTTCAATGCAATCTTTTAAATAATTTGTGTCATTCAAACTGTTTCACGCGTATTTCCCGTGATTGGCGGAGGTCTACCATGCCTGTTTTTTTATAAAAAGGCAAGAGAATGGGGCCAATAATTCAGAAAGATAGTCGAGGACAGAAAGTGCAAAGGGGGAAAAGGCAAAGTCAAACGAAGACAGTGACAGATTATAGAGAGAAGTTAAGCACAGAACTTCAAAAAGAAGGTGGGGGAACTGTTTTTTACGAAAGATCCCCCCCGGTATCCCCATGGGGAGAGACTTGTGGAGCGGGTGGGGTCGTCCAGCTCCCTGAATGGAAGCACGAGGCATCCACCCACTGTGCTTCTGACATCAACACAATTTTTTTGCTCCCAGTCCTTAAAAATTCCAATGGTTCGTACACACTGGTCCCTCCCCCCCCTCCACCCTCAACACCACTCTGCCGCTGATCTGACCTTGCGTCGGAGAATCGTCCGGTGATGAGCATCATGCCTCGCAGGGCGATGAAGGTGTCCCTTCCCCAGCAGCGCCACCTGTCCACCGCAAAGTGAGGCAGGCCTGAAAAACACGCAAAAATATAAATGACATCAATTTTAGAAAGACGCACAGTGTTCCAAGTGCTTTCGACTCTGCTCAAACACACGAGGCGAGAGCTGATGGTGGAGTAGCTTCCCCTGTTTGACTGATTTAGTTAGGCAAGATCACTCCCACCACACCATAAAAGTACCTCCTCTTAATTATTTCCGAACACTATGTCCTAATACTTGGACGTGGCACCTGTTCTTTTTCTTCTGCGTTTCCCAGGCCATATGGCCCATAATGGGTGAGGTACGTGTGTGTCCGTTTTACAGTTTTCACTGGTCTCACCGCTGCGTACAACCGACACATTCCTATTTCGGGCGGAGCTTGAAGGAGAAATAAATTATTGGGGAAGATTATTTTGGCGGCTTTACCTGTTCAAAATTATTCACTTGTGCAACCGGAAAACTGCACAAATGCTTAGAACTTCTTTGTCCGAGAGCAAAAATTCATATGCATATGCTCCCCCCCCCCCCACCCCAATGGGGTATACAGTGTGTGATGAGTTGTACTCTTTGTACCAATTATTTCCCCCACCGTCTGTAAGTTCTTTGCTTGTAGCTTTCCTCTAATATGTCAGTTTCCTCTTGACTCTGCCTCTTACCTTCGCTTACTGTCATCTACTATCTAATCGTTCTGACTTACCAGTCCATTCTCCTGCCTTTGTTATCGAAACTCTTACAAACATATTTCTCCAGTCGAAGAAGTCGGGAAATGACTGGGCCTAACTATTTCTTAGTTAGGCGATTAACGTGCAGAATGACGTGGCAAAATGATTAAGAACAGTCCCTTCCCGTACCCTTTCCATTTCATTTCAGGGACGGTTTCAAGTTAGGGTTTTGGGCTAGGAATAGGGTTAGGGATAGTTTTAGGGTCAGATTAGTCATCAACTTTTTGTGTGTGTGTAATTGACCACTAAACTGACCCTAATCCTATTCCTAACCCTAACCTGTCTAATCTACACACCAAAAAAATTATCGCATGTTATGAGATTGGGACACCCTAGCCCTATCCCAAACCCTAACCCTAACCAGAAACCGTCTGAAATGAATGGAAGGGGCAAAGGAGGGGGGCTATTCTTAACATTTGCCCAGATGAATCTGTGATCATTTGATAGAGAAACAGTCTGAGCGATCAATGAATGAGTAGAGGTAATTATTTAGGTATTATGCCTTTCATCCGTCACAAAGACGTCCTCTGTGAAAATTCGAGTTGCCTCCCACCTGGAGCGCGCGTCGCAGCCAGAGCTGCCCATTTTAACAAACAATTGTGCATGCAATTTTGCGTGGAAACTGATGAAGTTAAGGCAAGGAGTTGTGGGGGGTAATACATTTTGACCAATATGACAAGTTTGTTGTTGTCACGGGAATTACACTGTGTGCTGAGTGCATGGATATATACTGGAGCTCACGGTTATCATCTCATCATGTAAGACTGTTCAGACTCGTAAGGCATAGTGCATATAGTGATGAGGATAAAATACCCTGTACCAGGTTACATCGGGTTTACTCGACTATACAAGGCGAATGCGTTACCTCTGTTCCACTCTACCCTTACATATGCACTAGATATGTGCGTACACACAACACTCACCTGAAGCTAAGGACACAGGGCGATAGTTCCTTCTCTTGCACACACACATCAGGAAATGCTCGATGCGCAGGGCCGTGTTGATACAGCTTGGAGGACAGGGGAGGTAACTTGGCGGTGCGCACGTACGCCCAGGTACTGCGTGCAACTTAGTAGGAGCCTACGGCCTGCTACAAGGTCGACCGGCCATCTGCCACGAACCTGAAAACACAAATAACATCATCACCTTTGTCATATCTGCACAAAAATCTGTGAAATTATGAAGACCTTGACTCGAGACTAAGTGATTTTCTAGAGAAGAGAGAGAGTATAACGACAAACAGAATGAACCCACAAGTAAATAGAATGAGATAAATCAAGGCTAGCAAGTGTAATACAAAACCATATTATGAAAAATGAGCTTGAATATAAAGTTAAAGTGCCAGGGAGGGTTCCAAAAAGCAGTGTGTTGTTGCCCCACGGGTGGAAAAATATTGATAAAGTGATCTGTTGGATATCGTGTCATAATGTGGTTGAGCGGAATGTAAGGGTGTATGAGCTGTAGACTACTTCGGGAAAGGGTCATGTCCATGTGGCTACATGTTCTGTTCTTCACTACTTTGTTGCTGTATTGTGTTCCAAAATTTGTGGTGGTGATATATGCTATTTGCTTTTGAGTGTTGGTCGTATGTGGTTAGATATCAGATTGAAAAATCGATTAACACAAAATATATATCAAATGTTTTACACTGCATTTTCACGCTTTACAATACAAGCTTTACCCTTACCCCCCCCCCCCCCCCCCCAGCCCCCCACATATAATAATTTTCTAACCAGATGTTTTACATACTGATCTCAAAATATGACCTCTGGGACCACAAAAAGGAGGAAAGTCTACACAATTGGAGGACAAATCTCATTATCTGAATTGTAGACAAGGCAAACCAATTTAAAACACACCACACACAAATACGACAACACAGACGTTGACATCACAACACAACAAAAAAATTCAAGCTTATTTTACAGGTACATCATTTTATGGTGGTGTCCACAAAATAAAGACATTATATACCAGCTCTCTATGTCTTCACGTATCCATTTATCCATAGGCTACGAGCGCTAATGCCAGCATAGTGAATAACAGCCGGGTAGTAGATTGTCGACGTAACCCTGGCTTAAACAAACGACTCCAGGTGATCAACCCAACCAGCGGAAGCACTTTGAACACTTATGGTACAAGTGCATCAGCTGTCGGATGAGAACATTACGTGTTGTGAATGGTTTTTTTTATACCCCGGAGGAATTTGGAGACTGATGATGTTATGCTAGGAGCTTGTCATGGCTAAAGGCAATCCCCGCATAACTATGCATAGCGTAACAACATTTTGTATGAGCCTAGGCGTTCTACCTAGTTAACTCTTCATATGGATGCAGAACCGAAATACGCTCGATTTGTTTTCATTTCCCTGGTGACACAGATTGAAGCCGATGCGCCTGCTGAAGCCAGGTATAGTACGTTCACTCTACCCTACCCACAATGCAATATACTTAGGGTTAGTTCGTCCTGTCCTGACAATCACCGATCCGTTTTTGGTCTGTACAGCAAGGTAACGCACCCAATAGTCTTTTGAACGGATTTTTCGAAGTGACCCCAAATTTTTCTCTTCTTTCCACGTGACGTGACGCAGCATTGACTCGGCGCGATGCTCGGAGCGCCATTACGGATTTTTTCATTCCATTTCATGGTTTGTTGCGTGACAGTGTGTTAGCTTTGGAATAAAAATATCATCATTGCTATTCAATATGCATCTTTCAGAAATTACATGTGAGTTAGACTTTATTGATGCCGGTGATTTTTTAGATAAAAGATTTGGTGTGACGGTCGGAGTTAATTCCCATCTCTCGGGAAACGGATCGATTCTCGGTTCGATCGAATACTTCAAGGCGGCATAGGGTTAATTGGTTTGACACAGCCATAAGCTAAGCGGAAGCATGTTATCAATGTCCTGTAACTTGAAAATTAAACACATGGGGGCGGTGGGTGGATGCCTCGTGCCTCCATACGGGGAGCTGGATGCCCCCGACCCCTCCACCGAGTCTCTCCCATGGGGATACCGGGGGTCTTCGTAAAAAAATAGTTCCCCACGTCTCGGAAATCTGTGCTTGTAACTCCTATAACTGCCAATTCTCTTTCACTCTGCCTTTTTCCTTCGCTTTCGGTCATCTACTTATTCTTCCCGACTTATTGCCCCATTCTTGCATTTTTTCCTTCGCTTTCGGTCATCTCTATCTTCCCGACTTATCGGCCCCATTCTCCTGCCTTTTCTTCGCTTTCGGTCATCTACTATCTTCCCGACTTATTGCCATTCTCCGCCTTTTTTTCAAACAACAAAAATCTTCCAAATAACTGTTTTCTTCCTTTGAGCCTCCTCGAAATCAGAAATGTGTTGCTGTACGCAGGGGGGAGAACTCCAGTTGGAAACTTTGAAAAACGGATAACATACGTAATTTCACCCATTATGGTCCTTTGAGCTGGAACGCATGAAAACACTCGTTTGGAGAGCATTTCTTTTTTATTTCACGTTTGCCGCCACAAAAATAAAATCTAGGAGCGTCGTTGTCCACTTCATTTTGACGAAAATAATTTATGGCGGGTAGGGACTCTCGCAACTTCTTGCCTGTAAAATGAGATGAACGCGATTGTTGATTAACACTAACATGTAAAAGAACCACAATGAAAATGTCGAGATATCATCATTCCTCTCGATGCTTCGGTTTGTGCAGACGATGATTTTAACGGACGACGAAGGAATTCCCGCCAGCGGACGGTTAAAAAGTGCAAGGGGCAGTTCTGCAAAATATGCGGGCGTCGGGCCCGTGCTTAGACCCCGAGATTGCGGACAGGAAACAGATTTTGGGGGATTTTACCAATACCGCCGCCCTAGAAATCAGCTTATGAGAGAGAGACTATGAACAAGCAACGTACGTGAGAGACACTGCCTCAGAGCCATTCTCTGAGCTACGCGTAGGTTCGGCGATGGACGGCGTAATAGAGCGCGGCTGAGGAACTCCTGGCGAGCCTTACAACATGGCGAACATGTTCTGCAGCCAATCCACCAAGTACTGAAACAGTCGCATACACTACACACACACAATGAAGAATGGACATAGGCAGTATCCTTGTACAGTCCACATTGCAGCTCAGCCATCATCACTCTTACATATTTTTAGATTTATAAGGAGCACCCCCCAACATTCAGATCATGTATTATATTTTTTTAAATTATAAGCGCAGGGTCACAGTCTGGGGAAAAAAAGTATCGCCGTATAGTTTTTCCGAAAAAAAACGGTAAATTGCAAGCCTGTCAAGCTGATATACATAAATATCATCTACAATGAAGATGTGTAGTAGGTAGTGTAAGGTATTTTATAGTCACAGGAGTTTCTGTTTCTGTCGCTAGTAGAAATCGGGTTGCTTCCACTGGAGAGAGTATGTCGCAAGCCATGAGTGCGCGCACCAACCTTTATTTGATGTGTTTTTTGCATGCGATTTTTAAGCGGACTGAGGAGAGAAGGAGTGGGGGTAAATTTGTTGACACCAATCTGACAACTTTTTTCGTTGTCCACTGGGATTTACCGTGTGCTAAGTTTGCATGGGCGCAAGGAAACAATCAGTTATCGTTCTCATCCATAAAGACTCCATGTTCTCAGACCGTAAGGCTCTAGTGCAAAGTGAGAGGAAAATTCCCACTTACCCATGGTTCGAACTCGGGTTTACTTGATACAAGGCGAACGACGCTATCCAATGTGCCCACTGCTACACAGCGTGATGTGTTTTATGGTTGTTCATTAGTAATGTCGTCATATTGTTTTCATTATTGTTACTCTTTTTACATTAGGCTGTGCGGCAGCGGGTGTTTGGAGACCAGAGAAAACTGAAACCCGGAGGAATACGTATATCTTACCCCTTATGGACCTGGGCAAACACTAGAAGAAGAATGACTGCCAAGATAGGAGGCATGAACAGAAAAGAGAGGAGAGTTGCGGACGCAGTCCGCGTGCTTTGAGGCAATGATCCGTTTGTTCGGCGGACGTGGTTAAACCATTTTACCCATTAGGGGGCCGTATGGCCTTATGAGAATAGCAGAAGAATGAAGAGACTGCAAGATACGTAGTGTGTGAACATGAAAAGAGAGAGAGTTGTGGATGTAGGAGCATGCTTGGGAGTGCACTGACCGGTTTGGTGGAGGATCATGGGTCAGCTGCAGATTGGATCTAACCCTCACCCATTAGGCCGTATGGCCTGGGAACGAAGAAGAAGAAGAGAGTTGCGAAGATACGAGAGTGAACAGAATATAGGTAGGTGAATGCATACGTTGCATGCATTTTGTCTCACTGCACGTATCGGTAGCGGCGGTCAGCTGCAGGCGGTCAACCGTTACCCATTATGCGTATGGCTTGGGAAGAAGAAGAGAAGAAGAAGAAGACTGACAAAATACCGAGAGTGAACAGAAAATGAGAGGAGTTGGGGATGTAGGCGATGCATTTGAGGCACTGACCGGGTTTGTGCTGGCTGGTCAGCTGCGTATGGTCAACCCTCACCCATTAATTGGCGTATTGTGCATTTTGGGAACGCAGAAGAAGAAGAATGGACTGAAAGATAGAGGGGAGCAGTAAAAGTGTGTGGATGCAGGTCGCATGCTTGTAGGCACTGACCGGTTTGGTGAGGCGGTCAGATGCAGTGCGGTCAACCATACACGAAGCCACCATCATCCAGGGGGCCCTCCCGACAGGTTGTTGGCACATAGCGGGTGACCCAGGGTCGTGAGGGTTCGAACCTCCGCCACAAGGACACGAAATCGCATCAATAACAATACAATGCGGAAAAAGCCCACGCAGACCTCATAATCTACCCGTAATACGACAGGCCAACGGATTATGGGTAAGAAATCTAGCATCAACACACACACAACATCACTGAATCGAGGTGTGCTAACGATGCACAATGCAAGCATGTTTTCGTAGATGAGGGGGGAAAACGGTAACCTACAGTCGTGTGAAGCTTTTCCGCTTTTGCAGCCATATGCAAAATGACTGTGCTATCAAGTCTTTGAGATAATAATAAATGTATCAAGGATATGATGAAGATGTATTGTTGATAATAGACTATGCTGAAATATTACCTTCATCAAAAGGATCAGTTTTTGAAATGGGGTAACCCCCATGTGGGTACGTAGTTTTTTCTATCGTAAAAATTAGTTCCCCCACCTTCTGAAGAAATAAAACAAAAAACACCAAAAAACAATAAAAAACAAGTTCTGTGCTTGTAACTTCCTATAATCTGTCTCTCTTCTTTGATCTGCCTTTTCTTGTTCGTGTTTATCTACTTGCTTTGCTTACCATTATAAGACTCCCTCCCAATATAAGACCTAACTCTCCGAGTACAATTAAACCCTTCTTTGTAAGTATTAAAAGTACCTCCCTTAAAGACCTCATTTATGGATGGTTTCTGAAGGCCTCACAAGCGATGTTCCACCGTACCTCTC
>JAGGCT020003383.1:10000-14163 GCA_017654935.2 Phymorhynchus buccinoides | reverse complement strand
AACACACACCACACACACACACACACACACACAACACACACACACCTACACACACACACACACACACACAACACACACAAAGAGAGAGAGAGAGTATCCACACACACACACACACACACACACACACACACAAACACACACAACACACACACACACACAACACACACACAACAACAACACACACACACACACACACACACACACATATAAAGGAGTCACACACACACACACACACACACGCACGCACACAACGACACACACACAACACACACACCACACACACACACAACCACACACACACACACACACATTACCTAACACACACATTAAATTTTTGTTCCTAAACCCTTGTCCCTTGTTATTCACAGTTTTTCAGAAGTCACTGTCACCCGCAAGCAAATTCCTAACAACACTAACCCACAACCCTCCTGGCTGTCATCACACTGAAAACTGAAGTAATAAATTCAACAACCGACACACACACGCGAGGGGAGGGAAGGGGTGGGGTGGGAGGGGGTCACAGACTAAATTCTCATTCACCTTCGTCCTTAGTAATATGATCATCTGTTTACGGATAAATTCTCCTGTAGCGATGACCTTACTAAGAGAAACAAAAGACAACAATCCTACTACTGCTGTTTGGGTTTTTTATCCTGGTAATTGGAAGTAAGCCCCATGGGGATACCGGGGGGGGGGGTCTCTTCTGTATAAATAGTTCCCCCACCTTCTGGAAGTTCTGTGCTTATAGCCTCCTACACTAATCCGCACTCCTCTTTGACTCTGCCTTTTCCCTTTGCTTTGCTGTCATCTACTATCTTTATCTTTATGCCTTACGCGGTCCATTCTCCTGCCCTTTTTGTTTTCCACGACACACTTTCAAAACGATTTCCACCAGCGGAAGTCGGGCTTGCCGGGCCTAACTATAACTGTTTCTTAGTTAGGCGCATGACGACATCTACGACTCTTCTGCGCTCATAATTGACAGGAACCTGTCTGAAGCGAATCGAAGAAGAAGAAGATGAAGAATGAATGAAGGAAGTAGCTCCCTCATCACACACCCACACTCTCTCTCTCTGGTAGCCTATTGAGTGTTGACGAAAATCACACTGTATCTTTTGCTTTCTACTAAGCCTAGTAGCAGTGGCCAGATTTAGGTAGGGCCGGTGTCATGAGAGAATAATTACCTCCCGTGGAATAAGTACCCTTCGCATGTGGACTAGCACCATTAGGTATTAGGTACTTTATAGTCACAGAGGCGTCCTCTGTGAAATTCGGGTTGCTACCGACCTGGAGAGGCGCGTCGCAGCCTGAGGCTTCCAACCCAATTTTTTAATTATTACTTTTTTTGCATGCGATTTTTGGTGTGACTGATGAGGAAGGACAGGTGGGGGGGGTAAATTTTTGACAAAATGACAACTTTTTCCGTTGCCACTAGGGTTATAATTTAACGTGTGCTAAGTGCATGGGCACACATGACCTCGGTTTTTTCGTCTCATCCGAAAGACTCCACATTCAGACTAGTAAGGCTTAGTGTAGAGTGAGAGGGGAAATCCCATGTACCCAGGTTCTAACTCGGATTTACTTTACACGAAGCGAAACGCGCTACCACTGTGCCACTCTAGCAGTATTATTTCATGTGAGGAACCTAAGTCAACTATTATTTAAAATATTGAAATTGAAATCTACGCGGAAAGAACCAAGAAATAGAGTGGGAGGGTGTACATCTACATCTTTGCCGATAAATCAATATACAAAGCCATATCACTTATTTGTTTCGTATTTTTCAAAATGGCGGACAATATAAACAGCTATCCGGGCAAAAAAACCTAAAATAAATAATAATAAATATTAGAAAAATATCCTTGACTTCTCAGTATTTAATGATGAATCTTTTGTTCTTCCTGCATGCCACAAGACTCCTCTGGATGTATTTAGGGGGTCGAATCTTTCCCAAACAGCAAACCATTCGAATGAAGAAAAGAGTATTTATTTCATGGGTTAAATATGTTATGCAACACCGGGCTGCTAGGAAGATCCGTCGATTTCATCACAACAAGCTCTTTCGAAATAGCGCACGCTCTCGTTCGCCATCCAATCCATAGGCCTACACGCGGCAGAGAGAGCAATGAACAATGAACAATAAACAACTGTTTAATGATAAATAGAAGGTAGAGGTGCAGGTGACATGAGGACGCAGGGAAAGATATTCAATTCTTGGTAATTCAAAACAATTTTAACGAATAGGCCCTTCTGCCCGTATCATAAGGAGGCCTGGGGTGGGGGGGATGGGGGCATTATAATGAGACACAACTGAGGGAGAGAGATAGAGAGAAAGGTAGAGAAAACTGTTTAAAGATGGGGGGGGTGGGGGCTCGGAAAGTGTGTTGTTGTTGGGTTACTTACTCTGGCTAAAAGACTCCAGGGATCATTCCAACAGCGGAAGCACTTGAACACTTACGGTACAAGGGCATCCGCTACGGATGAGAACATCACGTGTGGTGTGTGTGTGTGTGTGTGTGTGGTGTGTGTGTGTGTGTGTTGTCGTGTGTGTGTGTGTGTGTGTGTGTGTGTTTTTGTGATGTGTGTGTGTGTGTGGTGTGATGTGACGTTTGTCGATTACCCCCGCCACGTGATCAGCCACACTCCGACTTCAGGGGATTTTGGCGACCGATGATGATGTGATGCTAGGAGCTTGTCATGGCTTAAGACAATCCCCACACAACTAATTCAGAGCATAGCAACATTTTGATATAGCCTCGGTGTTCTAGCCCTATGTCAACTGGTCTGACACCGCCTTAGGGCAAAGTGGGGTCAGACCGAAAAAACAACAAAGACAAGAGGTTGTGGGTGGGTTATGATTGAGTGGGAATGAAGGTGTGTTGGGTGGGGTATGATTTGATTGGGAATGAAGGTGGTGGGTTCGTTCTGATGTGAGTTGGAAATGAGGGTGGTGGGTGGGGTATGAATTGAGTGGGAATGAATGTGGTGGGTGGGGTATGATTGAGTTTGAATGAAGGTGGTGGGTGGGGTATGATTGAGTGGGAATGAAGGTGGTGGGTGGGGTATGATTGAGTGGGAATGAAGGTGGTGGGTGGGGGTATGATTGAGTGGGAAATGAGGGTGGTGGGTGGGGTATGATTGAGTTGGAATGAAGGTGGGTGGTTGGGGTATGATTGAGTGGGAATGAAGGTGGTGTGTGGGGTATGATTGAGTGGGAATGAAGTTGGTGGGTGGGGTATGATTGAGTGGGAATGAAGGTGGTGGGTGGGGTATGATTGAGTGGGAATGAGGGTGGTGGGTGGGGTATGATTGAGTGGGAATGAAGGTGGTGGGTGGGGTATGATTGAGTGGGAATGAAGGTGTTGGGTGGGGATAGGGCGAATGAGGATCGGAAGTGGGGGATTGGGGATAGGGGAATGTGAGATAGGAAAGTGTGGATGGGGGCTAGGGGATGAGGATAGGAAGGTGGGGATGGGGGATAGGGGAATGAGGATAGGAAGGTGTGTGCATGGGGGATAGGGGGAGAGGATAGAAGGGTGGGGATCATGGAGGGTAGGACTGTGGGGATGGGGGGATAGGGGAATGAGGATAGGAAAATTGGGGGATAGGTGAATGAGGATAGGAAGGTGTGGATGGGGGATAGGAGGTGAGGGTGGGTGATAGGGGGAGGGTCGGGATGGGAAGGTGGGGGATGGGGGATAGCGGGGAGGCGTCGGGGATGGGAATGTGTGATGGATGGAAGAGTGGGGTAATGGGGGATCAGGGGGAGGGTGGGGGCATTGGGTGGATAGTGTGGATGGTGGATAGGATATGGTGGGGATGGGGGGAGGGGGAAGGAGTTGGGAGTGGGATTAGGAAAAGGGGAGCGGTGGGGATGGGAAAGGTGGGGAATAGGGGGGATAGGGGGAGGGTTGGGGATGGGGGATAGGGAGGATTGGCGGATATGAAGGTGGGCGTGGGGGAATAGGGGGAGGGTGGGGATGGGGGATAGGGGGATGGGGATAGGAAGGTGGGGATGGGTGGATAGGGGGTATGGGGGATAGGAAGGTGGGGATGGGGGATAGGGGGATGGCGTGATAGGAAGGTGGGGATGGGGGACTAGTGAGGGATGTGTGGATGGGGGAATAGGGGGATGAGGATAGGAAGGTACCGGGGATGGGGAT
>JAGGCT020003383.1:0-5000 GCA_017654935.2 Phymorhynchus buccinoides | reverse complement strand
TCATCTATTGTATAGCTCCCATGTTACTGTTGGCCCCTACTACAGGCTAATGTCAGCCAATTGGGGGGGGGGGGGGGGGGGGGGGTGGGGGGTGGGGGGGGGGGAGGGGGGGGGGGGGGGGGGGGTGGGCCATTTGATCAAAGGGCGTGAGGGGCCTAGAACAGAACTTGTAAATTTAAAAAAAAAAAAAAATTACGAGCATATTAGAAATAGGAATTGTTCGGAAAATAATTAAGGGGAGTAATTTTATGGCGTGTGGGAGTGATCTTGCCTAAATCAATCGGTCAAACAGGGGAAGTCACTCTACCATCAGCTCTCGTAGCCTTTCGACTCGTGTGCTTGAGCAGACATACAGCACTTAGAACACCGTGCGTCATTCTAAATAATTATGTCATTTATATTTTTACGTCACAGTTTTGCAAGTTTTATCACTTATGTAGCAACTGGCCACCCCTAATTTTTCTTTAAAAAAATGTTTGCAAGTCGCTGACTCGCATCCTGCGGTTTCAAGCTTCGACGCCATTGTTGCATTGTTGCTGTGGTATTTGACCGAGTAATGGAGGTAAGCAACTCTAATTTTGACGAAGTTCTCTCCCCTAATTTTTTTCCGAAAATCGTCTATTGGGAAAGGTGGGTGGGGAATATGAAGACGGGTAGTTTATGAAGTGGGAGTAAAATTGAGCAGGGGGGGGGGGGGGGGGGGGTGGGGCAACTAGGCGGGGGGGGAAAGAACAAAAAGGCTGTTAAGCTGGAGACAGACTATGCGACTGCCTCATATGACTCGATCAGGTCGTGACGTTGACCAAATTTTGTTTCCCGCACAGAAGAGTCACAAGCCATCTGACTCGATCAGTGAAATTTAGAACCCGCCCTATTCGGCCCTGTCACCTGACTGGGCCCGACTGAGTCAGACTGATCGAGCAGGATGGTATGCAAATGAGGTGAAACGTCACGACCTGATCGAGTCACATGAGGCAGTCACATAGTCTGTCGCCGGCTTTACAGAGTACCGGCAACAGGTCCCACCCACACCTCTGTTGGTTTCTCTGCAATTCAAAACGGGGGTGGTCTTTTGTATAAATAGTTCCCCCACCTTCTGGAAGTTCTGTGCTTGTAACTTCCTCTAATCTGTCCCTCTCTTTGACTCTGCCTTTTCCCTTTGCTTACTGTCATACTATCTATCTCTTCTGCCTTACCCGGTCCCCGGTCCATTCTCCTGCCTCCTTTTTTTTTTGTTTCAAGAAACGCTACTTTCAAAAAACATTTCCTCAGCAGCCGAAGTCGGACTTTTTGCTGGGCTGGGCCTATTTCTTAGTTAGGCCCATAACGGCAGCATGACATCCAGTCTGCATCTGCGCTCATAATTGACATAACAACTGTCTGAGCGATCGAAGAAGAAGAAGTTTCGTAGGTTGTCAGTTAAGTGTGTGTGTGTGTGTGTGTGTGTGTGTGTGTGTGTGTGTGTGTGTGTGTTGTGTGTGTGTGTGTGTGTTTGTGTGTGTGTGTGTGTGTTGTGTGTGTGTGTGTGTGTGTGTGTGTGGGTGTGGTGTGTGTGTGTGTGTGCGTTTTTGTGCGTGCGTGCGTGCGTGCGTGCTGCGTGCGTGCGTGCGTGCGTGCGTGCGTGCGTGCGCGCGCGCATCGCGCGCGTGCGTGTGTGTGTGTGTGTGTGTGTGTGCATTTTATACCATTGAGTGTTCGAGTGCTTCGGCTGTTTAGATTTAGGGTCAGGGTTAAGGTTTAGGGATAGGCTTAGGGTTAGGGATAGGCTTAGAGTCAATTTAGTGTCGAATACACAACACAAGATAAAATTTGATGGTACGTCATGAACGATTTCGTACATGCGCAGAACATGTTGAGAACAAATCCATTTTGAGAATGCCACACCGGGATGGGCAGAAAAGAAAATGGTGGATATAATTAGAACAAAATAGACCCTTCCACAAGCCTAAGGTCAACTCAGACGCATTAGGTAGGCACTCTGACAAGCACGCAAACTCTAACGAACGGTAACTAATTATGTCTGGGGGAATAATTTGGATAGGGGACGTACACACGTCAAAGACACGAACAGAAAGGAGATAATGTAGCAAGGGGGGTTGGGGAGGGGGGGGAGGGGGGGGAAGAAGAATGAGAGAAGAAAACGTAGACAAACCAAAGGACAGACAAGGGGGTGATACAGTCATGAAAAGAGGCAGATTAACACACAGACAGACCGAGAAGAAGAAGGGAAAAAAGAGACAGAAAAAGGCATACAGAAGGAGCAACCATGTCGTAACGAAGACAGAGATAAGAAGAAAAGAAGAAGAAGAAGAAGAAGAAGAAGAAGAAGAAGAAGAAGAAGAAGAAGAAGAAGAAGAAGAAGAAGAAGGAAAGGAAGAGGAAGAAGAAGAAGAAGAAGAAGAAAGAAGAAGAAGAAGAAGAAGAAGAAGAAGGAACAACAAGAACTAGAACAAGAAGAACAAGAAGAGGAAGAAGAACAACAAGAAGAAGAAGAAGAAGAAAGAAGAGAGAAGAAGAAGAAGAAGAAGACAAACGAAGGAAGGCAGGGGACAAATATAAAAAAAGAGACAAAGTAAGACACGGACCGGAAAACAAAGGAGCCAGAGAAGACACGGACACGGACACAGCACCAGGACAAAAACTGGTTTATTGTCATTACCGAACACGGGGTCCATTTGACAAGGGGGGAGGGGCAATAGAATATTATATCATTTGTGTTTCGTTCAAATCAATGACAAATCCAATCAAATACAAGTGCAACGCCGTGCGGCTGCAAAGTCCCCCTCGCAGCATTAACTTAGCTAACTCCGAAATCGGTATGTGTCGGCTGTACACACAGCGGGGAGACCATTGAGAACTGAAAACAGGACGCACGCACGGACGGATGGACGGCCGGAAAGAAGTGGGACATATCGGGCCTGTGACACAAAGGGCCTAGGAAAAATTCATGACAACTGTGTTATAGACCATTCATCAAGAAATGTTGTGAAAAAAAAACTGCATTGAAAACACATTCAAAACTTCGCGAGATATTAGCGATTATGTGTTTCGGGGTTTGAACCCCGTAACACGTAACTGTAACTGGCGCGACCTTGACCTTAATGTGAAACTAAATACATCAGTGGATAGCTTGCATCTTGGCAAACTAGTATACCAAATTTGATGATGATAGACTGAATAGTTTTTGAGAAAAACGGACGAATAGACGGACCGGACGGACGGACGGACGGACGGACGGACGGACGGACGGACGGACGGACGGACGGACGCCGACGGACGGAGGCACGCCGGAGGCCACGGACGGATCAGACAGAAACAATAGTTCCCCGAGCCCGAAGGCTCTTCTTCTTCTTTTAGTCCGTCACCAAGACGGACTATTGCGATGGGCTGGTTTGTATTTTTTTTGTTTGTTTTGTTGTTGTTGTTGTTTGTTTGTTTTTGTTTTTTCTTTTTCTGTCTGTCCCAAGGATATCTCCCGAACCGCTTGACCGAATCGCGTCAAATTTTGTGTGAAGGTGTGCCTCCTTAATAGGAAGAGATCGGCGCAAACCATTTTGCCGTCGTGACCTTGACCTTGACGTACGACCTTGAAAACCGAAAATCTATTTTTAGCCATATCTCGGGCACCGATCAACATAGGATGTTGAAAACTTGTCTTCTCTTCTTCTTCTTTCTGTCTTTCCTTACGAGAGAGAGAGAGAGAGAGAGAGAGAGGAGAGAGAGAGGAAGAGAGAGTGAGAGAGAGACAGAGCGAGAGAGATAGAGAGAGAGAGCCGATCTTCCCTTTGAGATCCCCCCCTAGAGAGACGAGAGGAGACAGACAACTTGTAACATCAGAGAAAACAAGAAGGAATGGTTGTTGCCAGTCTGTCGTTTCGCGTCTACTGCCTTGTATCAGAGGGAGAGAGCCAGAGAAGAGATAGTGCTGGGGGGTGGGGGGGGTGGTGTGGGGGGGTGGGTGTGTGTTCGGGGGGAATGGGGGGCGGGGGGGGGGGAGCGGGGGGGGCGGGGGGGGGAGGGGTGGGGGGGGGGGGGGGGGGGGGGGGGGGGGGGGGGGGGGGGGGGGGGGGGAGTCAACTACTATTCTGGCGGGCTGGTGTGAGAATTAGTTTATAGCGGAGATGCCTTGCCCATGTTGAATTCCCCACTCTCTCGACCAAAAGGGATCTGACGGACAAGAGTTGGTCCCCGGCCAAGGGCCCACCAATCCCTTTTGGTTGCCCAGCAACCATAGCGCCGGGTCCGGTGCAAGGCCTCCACTCGTTCGAGAGTCCAATAGTCTTTTCCACCGAAAGACTAATCTTATGCTTTGTACATGGTATTATTCCAATACTGTAGAAATGTCGTATATAGTGCAAAAGCGCTCATCTCATTTACTATAGCCCTTTCTTTCTACCTAGTCCCTTTCTACAGGCTAATGTCACCCAATGATAAAAGCCAATTGAGTAAAGGGCCACATTAATGGGGCAATCAGCCTCGAGGGAAAGATAAGAGAGGACTCGACGACAGGAACGAGAGAGAGACAAAACCACACAAACAGACAGAAGAAAGGAAACAGAGAAAACAAAAACAATGCTTAGCCTCGGGAAAACAAACTTAAAGGACCAAAAGATCTAAAAGATTTTCGCTCACGGACCTGGTGGGTCTTTAATTAAGGAAGGATCATGCTGCAACAGAACTTTAGCGAACACAACAGGGAAGGGAAAAGTGACTACAAAAGACCTTGAATGAGAGGAGAGGGATATTCGGATACTCGGTATACACATCTGTATCGCTAAAAATTCAGGACTTTCCTGGAGTTACACTGCCTCCAGGATCGTTCCCACCATATATCTACTAATGTCCCATATGTGTCTGTCCAACCGGGAGGAACGGTTTAAGAGAATTTTCATATTGGAGAGCGATAACAATAGATAATACGCCTGACGTTAGCACGCCCCCTGGAGACCAGCTAGAATCACCAAGGCTACATACAATGTGTTCGTGATAGTTATGTCGTG